>JARSSU010008784.1:0-25227 GCA_029619165.1 Eurosta solidaginis | reverse complement strand
TAAAAGTGGGCGGTGCCACGCCCATTGTCCAAAATTTTACTAATTTTCTATTCTGCGTCATAAGTTCAACTCATCTACCAAGTTTCGTCGCTTTATCTGTCTTTCGTAATGAATTATCGCACTTTTTCGGTTTTTCGAAATTTTCGATATCGAAAAAGTGGGCGTGGTTATAGTCCGATATCGTTCATTTTAAATAGTGATCTGAGATGAGTGCTCAGGAATCTACATACCAAATTTCATCAAGATACCTCAAAATTTACTCAAGTTATCGTGTTAACGGACGGACGGACGGACGGACGGACATGGCTCAATCAAATTTTTTTTTCGATCCTGATTATTTTGATATATGGAAGTCTATATCTATCTCGATTCCTTTATATATGTACAACCAACCGTTATCCAATCAAACTTAATATACTCTGTGAGCTCTGCTCAACTGAGTATAAAAACAAGTAAGGAAGGTTAAGTTCGGGTGTAACCGAACATTACATACTCAGTTGAGAGCTATGGTGACAACATAAGGGAAAATAACCATGTAGGAAAATGAACCGAGGGAAAACCCCTGGAATGTGTTTGTATGACATGTGTATCAAATGAAAGGCATTAAAGAGTATTTTATGAGGGAGTGCGCCATAGTTCTATAGGTGGACGCCATTTAGGGATATAGCCATAAAGGTGGATCCGGGTTGACTCTAGAATGCGTTTGTACGATATGGGTATCAAATGAAAGGTATTAATGAGTATTTTAAAAGGGCGTGGACCTAAGTTCTATAGATGGACGCCTTTTCGAGATATCGCCGTAAAGATGGAACAGGGGTGACTCTAGAATGCGTTTGCACAATATGGGCATCAAACGAAAGGTGTTAATGAGTATTTTAAAAGGGAGTGGGCCTTAGTTTTATAGGTGGACGCCGTTTCGAAATATCGTCATAAAGGTGGACCAGGGGTGACTCTAGAATGCGTTTGTACGATATGGGTATCAAATGAAAGGTTTAATGAGTATTTTAAAAGGGAGTAATCCTTAGTTCCATAGGTGGACGCCGTTTCGAGATATCGCCATAAAGGTGGACCAGGGGTGACCCTAGAATTTGTTTGTTCAATATGGGCATCAAACGAATGGTGTTAATGAGTATTTTAAAAGGGAGTGAGCCTTAGTTCTATAGGTGGATGCCGTTTCGAAATATCGCCATAAAGGTGGACCAGGGGTGACTCTAGAATGTGTTTGTACGATATGGGTATCAAATGAAAGGTGTTAATGAGTATTTTAAAAGGGAGTAATCATTAGTTCCATAGGTGGACGCCGTTTCGAGATATCGCCATAAAGGTGGACCAGGGGTGACCCCTAGAATTTGTTTGTACAATATGGGCATCAAACGAATGGTGTTAATAAGTATTTTAAAAGGGAGTGGGCGTTAGTTCTATAGGTGGATGCCGTTTCGAGATATCGCCATAAAGGTGGACCAGGGGTGACCCTAGAATTTGTTTGTTCAATATGGGCATCAAACGAATGGTGTTAATGAGTATTTTAAAAGGGAGTGGGCCTTAGTTCTATAGGTGGATGCCGTTTCGAGATATCGCCACAAAGGTGGACCAGGGGTGACTCTAGAATGTGTTTGTACGATATGGGTATCAAATTAAAGGTATTAATGAGGGTTTTAAAAGGGAGTGGTGGTTGTTGTATAGGTGGTCGCATTTTCGAGATATCGCCATAAAGGTGGACCAGGGGTGACCCTAGAATTTGTTTGTACAATATGGGCATCAAAAGAAAGGTGATAATGAGTATTTAAAAGGGAGTATTCCTTAGTTCCATAGGTGGACGCCGTTTCGAGATATCGCCATAAAGGTGGAGCAGGGGTAACCCTAGAATTTGTTTGTACAATATGGGCATCAAAAGAAAGGTGTTAATGAGTATTTTAAAAGGGTGTGGGGCTTAGTTCTATAGGTGGACGCCTTTTCGAGATATCGCCATAAAGGTGGACCAGGGGTGACTCTAGAATGAGTTTGTACGATATGGGTATCAAATTAAAGGTATTAATGAGAGTTTTAAAAGGGAGTGGTGGTAGTTGTATATGTGAAGGCGTTTTCCAGATATCGACCAAAATGTGGACTAGGGTGACCCAGAACATTATCGGTTGGATACCGCTAATTTATATATATATGTAATACTTGGTAAGATTTGTTTTATTTCGCCCTGCAGAACTTTTTCATTTTCTTCTACTTAATATGGTAGGTGTCACAACCATTTTATAAAGTTTTTTCTAAAGTTATATTTCGCGTCAATAAAACAATCCAATTACCTTACCATGTTTCATCCCTTTTTTCGTATTTGGTATAGTATTATGGCATTTTTTTCATTTTTCGCAATTTTCGATATCGAAAAAGTGGGCGTGGTCATAGTCGGATTTCGTTCATTTTTCATACCAAGGTAAAGTGGGTTCAGATAAGTACGTGAACTGAGTTTAGTAAAGATATATCGATTTTTGCTCAAGTTATCGTGTTAACGGCCATGCGGAAGGACAGACGGACGACTGTGTATAAAAACTGGGCGTGACATCAACCGATTTCGTCAGTTTTCACAGAAAACAGTTAACGCCATAAAATCTATGCCCCTACCAAATTTCAAAAGGATTGGTTAATTTTTGTTCGATTTATGGCATTAAAAGTATCCTAGACAAATTAAATGAAAAAGGGCGGAGCCACGCCCATTTTTAAATTTTCTTTTATTTTTGTATTTTGTTGCACCATATTATTACTGGAGTTGAATCTTGACATAATTTACTTATATACTGTAAAGATATTAAATTTTTTGTTAAAATTTTACTTTAAAAATATTTT
Source organism: Eurosta solidaginis (assembly GCA_029619165.1). NCBI lineage: Eukaryota > Metazoa > Arthropoda > Insecta > Diptera > Tephritidae > Eurosta > Eurosta solidaginis. The sequence goes on along the minus strand of JARSSU010008784.1, from coordinate 22,392 downwards.
TTTTTAAAAGTGGGCGTGGTCCTCCTCCGATTTTGCTAATTTTTATTAAGCGTACATACAGTAATAAGAGTAACGTTCCTGCCAAACTTCATCATGATATCTTCAACGACTGCCAAATTACAGCTTGCAAAAATTTTAAATTACCTTCTTTAAAAAGTGGGCGGTGCCACGCCCGTTGTCCAAAATTTTACTAATTTTATATTTTGCGTCATAAGTTCAACTCATCTACCTAGTTTCGTCGCTTTATCGGTCTTTTGTAATGAATTATCGCACTTTTTCGGTTTTTCGAAATTTTCGATATCGAAAAAGTGGGCGTGGTTATAGTCCGATATCGTTCATTTTAAATAGCGATCTGAGATGAGTGCTCAGGAACCTACATACCAAACTTCATCAAGATGCCTCAAAATTTACTCAAGTTATCGTGTTAACGGACGGACGGACGGACGGACGGACGGACGGACGGACGGACATGGCTCAATCAAATTTTTTTTCGATCCTGATTATTTTGATATATGGAAGTCTATATCTATCTCGATTCCTTTATATATGTACAACCAACCGTTATCCAATCAAACTTAATATACTCTGTGAGCTCTGCTCAACTGAGTATAATAATAGAATGTATGTATGGATTAGCAAAGATTCATGACATACGTATGCACAAACTCATATGTGCAAGCAACGAAGGAAGAATGGAATTAATACGTTTGGGAGATTAAACTTGCACACTAGCATTGAGATAGCAAAATACTAAAAAATGTTTCATAAGTTTTAACTACTAGCTAAGTCGATGACATAAAAATATATTGCAAGCAAGGATATAAAATGCTTATACTTTTTGTTGTTTGAATCAACGCACATTGTTTTCTAAATTGATATTTTGTTTCAGATCTCAGCCAAGAAGAATTTCCTTGTTCAAAATACTTCATCAAGAAATATGTAGGTGCTTTTGAAAAATTATGATAAATTTGTTTTAAGTCTCAGACAGAGCTACTGAATGGCTTTAAATAGAAACTAAGAAAAACGAGTAGATAACGAAGTAGCTGTGGTATTCTAAATACTCACATTATTAGGACTCGGGTAACATAAGATGTTGTGCTGAATGATTACTTAAAGGGGTCTTATGCCGAACTTCTCTTTCAATTTGGGGTAACTTGCTCCAGTTATTTATTCAATTTTATTCTTTTTTTCTATGGCATTTTAAAATATCGACCCTCCCTGTCCCTCTTCGTTGGTGATAAGCAGCGTCCACAGCAGGGTTGATAATACCCCACCTTGCGGCATACCCCTATCCCCTGATTTTGTAACCTCAAAAGCCATCATTGGGAAGTAGTTGGATAAATCTCAGTGTAATAAAATACATCCTCATTAAGAGACATTTTTGAAAGCCCTGGTAATATCCAAGAAGTCACCTAATGCGTACTTATTAGTTTCAAGGCCTTCATAATGGTGTACAACTATTGTGTTGAGGAGAACGGATTTTTTATCCATGTTTATTTTTTTTCACACACTTCCAGAAATTATGTTAAGCTATTGACCCTGTAATAGTTCTTGCACACATGACTTATTTTTCCAGTCTGTGATATTTAAAAATAAGATACTTAAGCTTTAGGTAACTCTCCGTGGGTATGCAGTACCGAAAATTTGAACATACTTCAGAACCCAAAGACAATGCAGCATGTGACCATGCAATTGATTTTTAAGAAATATCCCATTGAGCTAGCTGCTTTGAACCTTACACTTAGCTTCGGGCGATGTGACAAAGGAAAAAAGGCCACTAGATTGCGCAAGTATCTAGATATTTAAGAAAATTGTACGGATCGGATGAAATCTTGAAATCAATTTTTGACAAACTAGCTAAAAACCTCATACATCAAACCAAGTCGGAAATCTGCGCTGTAAATGCATTGAATAAAAGGAAAATTTTCTACAAGTGAAGCCCTGGGTGAGATATTTAGAAATCTCGTACCAAACGAGTGAGGTAAACACACGATATCGCACACATAATCCAGATATTCGCAATCTTCCAACAGAAGTGGAAAAAATGCAAAACTAGTGGCTTGAAAATTTAAACGTATTTTGAAGGCAAAAGGAGGAAAATACCTATTCCAAAAGCTTTTACTAAGGGGCGCACCGATTGAGGTATTAAAATAGTAGGGAAATCTCGGTAATCAATTTATAAAAGACTTGTTACTAAGCCATAAACTTGAAACTTCCATCATAGTTAAGAAAACAGAGTCAAAGGGGAAAAATAGAAATTAGATGAAAAACTTTTAAACATTTCTTTTACACAAATGGATCTAAGGTGCATCAATTCGTCGTCTTTGTTAATACGATAAAGAAATCATATTTACTAATCCAAAGGCTGCAATGAAAATTAATAATAAATGGAAGTTGTTTGTGTCTATGTACACATGATTATTCTTCTAATCTTATACATATACATATTTCTTCTATACGTGTGTTTGCCACTGAACTCCTCCTAAACGACTGCACCGATTTTGTGTGTGTGTGTTCAAGGCGGCTTGAGAATGGTTTAGATTCAAAATGTAGTCTGAGAAGACGATCAGGGGCTGACCTATTCCAAGTATCCTTATTTATGGTGTGATTCGCCTGAAATTCGGTACAGGGTAAATAAAGTATTCATTTCGAGGTCGACCTATTCTAAACAAAATAATTAATATTGCGATTTGCTTGAAATTTGATATAGGTGTACTGGAAGTGGACCAGAGACTGATTAATTCCAAAAAATCTAACACCTTTTCACCCCGGGAAATGGGGCAGTACCAACATTTTCCGAATATAACACTTTAAAGTACGATTTGCTCGAAATTTCGTATATGAGTACTTTCGTGACTAGCCCATTATTTAAGAAATTTTCTTTGCGGCAAATGGACCAGAAGCCGACTCATTCTAAATAAAATATTGCGATGTGCTTGAAATTTGGTAAATGTGTGCTTCCGTGACTTACACATTACTTGAAAAAATTTTCCTTCCGGGAAGTGGATCAGGGACGGACCTATTCCAAAAAATCTTATTGAGACTGCGATTCGCTTGATATTTGGGTATTTCTTGGGCGGTATTTCTTCAACGAAGCTAATATTCGAGAAACTTTTCATTCCGAAAAGTGAACCAGGGGTCGACCTATACTTAATAAAAGAGTTTATATTGCGATTTAAATTATTATAAGTATACTTCCGGGATTATTTTTTATTTGAACAAATTTTCTTTCCCGGAAGTGGACCATTGGGCGACCTATTTGGAAAAATTTTAAAAAAAGGGAGAAGCTGCGGAGGAGAGATATGGATCAATGAAGAAGGGAAGGAGGGAGGGGCAAGAAATTAAATTTTTTTGCAGAAGCTACAATATGAGAATTGCTTCTTTTCAAAATTATCGTTCAGGACCCGAGTCAAATATCTTTCTACGTCTTATTTATAAAAATGAACGCCTTTCTAAAAATTGCGTTAGTTTCATATAGTTTCGTAAACGTTTATACAAATAAATATATTGAAACTGGTCGGTCGGGTGAAGCAGATATTCGATATTTGAATGGAAGTGAATGGAAGTGGTAGAGGGAGTTGTAGTGGGAATAAGACTAGGACTGGACACTGAAATGCGAATGTCAAGTTTAGCGTAAGTAGAAGTGGGTGTAGGAGTAGGAACAGCTGGGATTAGAGAGTGGGAGGCAGACAAATGGATTAAAGCATTGATAAGAATTAAAAAAAATTAAATATAGTGTAGAAGAGAAGGTGGAAGATAGTCAGAAGAGAGAGCGTGACTTAATTTTTAAAAGTAGGAAAACCAATTTTTGGGCAAAATAAAGTATGCGGGGCACGCTAGTATACTGCTAATCTTTAACCCAATAGTTATATACATTAGGGTGGGTCGATTTTTATGGAAGACAGTTAACCGAGAAAAAACATTATTGGTATAAAGTGCGTGTGCTCTTGTTATAAGAGCAAAGATATGGGACATGGCACGGTATTTTTTTTTAGTAGGTCATGAAAAAACCTTAAAAATCAAAGTCGAAAAAAGCAAAAAAGTGAAATTTCGCAGGCTCGAAAATTATTTTTTTGGGTATGCGTAGTGGAATTTTTTTCTTGAGCCCAAATCCTATCGAAAAATATATGGCGCGATATCGGTTAATAAATCAAACCCAGTCTAATTTACAGCTATGTATGACTGCTGTTGCATCACACCGAAAAGCTACCGTGCCATGTCCCATGTCTTTGCTCTGATAACAGGTGCACACGCACTTAATACCATAATGTTTTTTAATACAAACCTATTACAAAAATACTGGACATAAATCTTGTAACATTGTGCAGTGACAACGGTGAGACCACAATAATTTGGAAAAACTCAAATATGCTAACGGCACTACATAGTAAATGGAAGTTTTCTATTCACAAGCAAAAGGAATATGAACTTGGCCGCTGGTTGGCGTTCTTTAATTTTAAGGCCAGGACTTTGTATTGTTTTTATACTCAGTTGAGCAGAGCTCACAGAGTATATTAAGTTTGATTGGATAACGGTTGGTTGTACATATATAAAGGAATCGAGATAGATATAGACTTCCATATATCAAAATAATCAGGATCGAAAAAAAATTGATTGAGCCATGTCCGTCCGTCCGTCCGTCCGTCCGCCCGTTATCACGATAACTTGAGTAAGTTTTGAGGTATCTTGATGAAATTTGGTATGTAGGTTCCTGATAACTCATCTCAGATCGCTATTTAAAATGAACGATATCGGACTATAACCACGCCCACTTTTTCGATATCAAAAATTTCGAAAAACCGAAAAAGTACGATAATTCATTACAACAGACCGACAAAACTTGGTACATAAGTTGAACTTATGACGCAAAATAGAAAATTAGTAAAATTTTGGATAATGGGCGTGGCACCGCCCACTTTTAAAAGAAGGTAATTTAAATTTTGCAAGCTGTAATTTGGCAGTCGTTGAAGATATCATGATGAAATTTGGCAAGAACGTTACTCTTATTACTGTATGTGCGCTTAATAAAAATTAGCAAAATCGGAGAAGGACCACGCCCACTTTTAAAAAAAATTTTTTTTTAAAGTAAAATTTTAACAAAAAATTTAATATCTTTACAGTATATAAGTAAATTATGTCAAGATTCAACTCCAGTAATGATATGGTGCAACAAAATACAAAAATAAAAGAAAATTTAAAAATGGGCGTGGCTCCGCCCTTTTTCATTTAATTTGTCTAGGATACTTTTAACGCCATAAGTCGAACAAAAATTAACCAATCCTTTTGAAATTTGGTAGGGCATAGATTTTATGGCGTTAACTGTTTTCTGTGAAAATGGGCGAAATCGGTTGATGTCACGCCCAGTTTTTATACACAGTCGTCCGTCTGTCCTTCCGCATGGCCGTTAACACGATAACTTGAGCAAAAATCGATATATCTTTACTAAACTCAGTTCACGTACTTATCTGAACTCACTTTATCTTGGTATGAAAAATGAAAGAAATCCGACTATGACCACGCCCACTTTTTCGATATCGAAAATTACGAAAAATGAAAAAAATGCCATAATTCTATACCAAATACGAAAAAGGGATGAAATATGTTAAGTTAATTGGATTGTTTTATTGACGCGAAATATAACTTTAGAAAAAACTTTATAAAATGGTTGTGACACCTACCATATTAAGTAGAAGAAAATGAAAAAGTTCTGCAAGGCGAAATAAAAACCCTTAAAATCTTGGCAGGTATTACATATATAAATAAATTAGCGGTATCCAACAGATGATGTTCTGGGTCACTCTGGTCCACATTTTGGTCGATATCTGGAAAACGCCTTCACATATACAACTACCACCACTCCCTTTTAAAACTCTCATTAATACCTTTAATTTGATACCCATATCGTACAAAACTCATTGTAGAGTCACCCCTGGTCCACCTTTATGGCGATATTTCGAAAAGGCGAACACCTATAGAACGAAGGCCCACTCCCTTTTAAAAATACTCATTAACACCTTTCATTTGATACCCATATCGCACAAACAAAGTCTAGAGTCACCCCTGGTCCAGAAAGGCCCAATCCCTCTTAAAGTACTCATTAACTCCTTTCGTTTGATACCCATATTGCACAAACGAATTCTAGAGTCACCATTGGCCCACCTTTATGGCGATATCTCGAAACGGCGTCCACCTATGGGACTAAGGATTACTCCCTTTTAAAATAATCATTAACACCTTTCATTTGATACCCATATCGTACAAACGCATTCTAGAGTCACATCTGGTCCATCTTTATGGCGATATCTCGAAAAGGGGTCCACCTATAGAACTAAGCCCCACGCTCTTTTAAAATAATCATTAACACCTTTCATTAGATACCCATATCATACAAACAAATTCTAAAGCCACCCCTTGTCCACCGTTATGGCGATATCTCGAAAAGGCGAACACCTATGGAACTAAGGATTACTCCCTTTTAAAATACTCATTAACACCTTTCATTTGATACCCATATCGTACAAACGCATTCTAGAGTCACATCTGGTCCATCTTTATGGCGATATCTCGAAAAGGCGTCCACCTATAGAACTAAGGCCCACTCCCTCTTAAAATACTCATTAACTCCTTTCGTTTGATACCCATATTGCACAAACGAATTCTAGAGTCACCCCTGGCCCACCTTTATGGCGATATCGCGAAACGGCGTCCACCTATAGAACTTAGGTCCACGCCCTTTTAAAATACTCATTAATACCTTTCATTTGATACCAATATCGTACAAACGCATTCTAGAGTCAACCCTGATCCACCTTTATGGCTATATCCCTAAATGGCGTCCACCTATAGAACTATGGCCTACTCCCTCATAAAATACTCTTTAATGCCTTTCATTTGATACACATGTCATACAAACACATTCCAGGGTTTCCCTCGGTTCATTTTCCTACATGGTTATTTTCCCTTATGTTGTCACCATAGCTCTCAACTGAGTATGTAATGTTCGGTTACACCCGAACTTAACCTTCCTTACTTGTTAATCGTGGTGTTTTGGAATTGTACTTTTTTTCGTTTGCTTACTGCCACAACCATTTATGGTATGTGCTGTGAAGCAGAATATAAATGATTTTGAAAATGATACTAAGTATTTGAAACAAAGCAAAGTTGAGAGTAGCGGCGCGGCATATTGCTAAAAAGTGCTTTGAGCGAGATGTTATTAAAGAGATTGCCGCCAAAACAAAATAACAAAAAGTTCAATTAAATAAAAAATACAACTTAATGTAAAAAGCTACAAAACTCGGAGCAACGTTGCTTATATGTGAGTAGTCAGAATTATATACAAATAAAATAACGCTATTGTCATCATTTCTAGCTTCTGTTTGTAAGTTTAGGTATGGTGACGTTTTTTTTGTGTTGCTTCTGGCTACTAAATCTGTACACGCAGTCTTTAAATGTTTCAAATTGCCGACAAGAGATTTGTGTGGTATTTGCTAGCGATAAGCTGCTGCATTTCGCTTATCTTTATAGATGTATCAACATTCATTTTCTCACTTTCATGTGTTAGTTAGAACGTAATATATGTTTAAATATACCACATAGTGAAGAGTTTGGAAAATTAAGGACCAAACGGGGAAAAGCTATTTGCCATTTAATGCGACGTCCCAAAGCTAAAATTGTCAGTTGATAACATAGCGAGAGGACAGAACAAGAACTGGCGCCATCTTACCTAACCGCTATAATGACATTCAAGTTCACAATTTAATTTAATTGAAACCATTTGCGCATTTATGCAAAGTCAACGCTGAAAAGACGAACGCACCGAAACCGCCGCATTTGGTTCCAGCCTAGAAGCAGGGTTCTTCATATTACGAAAGAAACGCAACCGGGTACGCCTTGGTACGATTTCAGCACGCTGCAATTAATGGTTGCCACTTGACACCCAGCGGTAGCTTTTAAAAGTATATTTATATTTATATTTATATCTATATTTATATTTTTATATTTATTTATTTAATCAACAAACAAGGTGTTTATAGACTGCTAATATACAAAACTTCAAGTATACATAGCCTATATAAACAGTGTAGTTAATTTTATGACAAGTATCTGATTATCACATTCTTAAATGTAAATTTACTACAACTAGAATCAAACGCCATGGAATAGGAGTAAGCAATAAATTGATAAAGTGTCCTCCTAAGGGGACCATTCATTGCATAAACCCTTCCAGCAACACCCATATAAAACAAATCGTTACGACGAAGGATACGACAGGGTACATTAAAACGAATTTTCATGAGGAGGTAAAAACAGTCAATTGAGCCCGAAACGATATCAAAGACAACGCACTTTGACAACAGAGTTCGCCTGGAGTCTAGTGACATAAGATTTATCAGTAAACAGCGAGAGTGATATGATGGTACAGGGTCTACAAAGTTGATCGACCGCAACGCAAAGCGCACAAAAGCTCTCTGAACAGACTCCAACTTCTTGATATAAACAGCATGAAAAGGTCTCCAAACAAATACCACATACTCCACGATCTAACTAAAGATGTGTACAATAGTTTGAGAGTATAAGGAACTGAAAATGATGAGCAGTTACGGCGGATAAAAGCCAACATCGCGTACGCTTTAGAAACTATATAGGGAGTGGTGAAAGTCAGCTTGGTATCAAAATACACACCCAAATCTTTAACTTCAGTTGATTTTTTTAATTGACGATGTAGGAACTAAACCGACCTTTAGCATAAGTTTAAAATGATACTTACCTATATTTAGGAATAGAAGATTACTGACACACCAATGGTATAAGTTTCTAAGCTCATTTTGTAAGATTAAAGAATCATCCAAGCACTTGATTTCATGGTAAACTTTTAAGTCATCAGCATAAAGAAGAAACTTACACCTTGAAAAGCAAGATGATATGTCGTTAATAAATATGACAAATAGTAGCGGACCCAAAACGCTGCCCTGGGGGATACCGGCAGTTGGGCGAATGGAAAAGATGACACATTATCTAGACGAACGACACAACTTCTGTTCTCTAAGTAAGAAGAGATTCACTCAGAAACTCTGAGTGAAAGCCCAAGCATTCAAATTTTGCCAGTAGTATTCGATGCTATACCCTATCGAAAGCCTTAGAAAAATCAGTATATACCGCGTCGATTTGGTAGCCCTTTTGAAGCATTCAAACAGTCTTCCGTAAAAACAGCCAGATTAGTTATGGTAGATCTACCCGCAATGAAACCGTGCTGCTGAGGACATAGTAGACGTTTCACGGAGAAGTAAATTTTATTCTTAACTATGCACTCAAATAGCTTTGACACAGTGGTAAGTTTGGATATCGACCTATAATTTTCGACATCATTTTTGTTACCACCTTAAGGATAGGCGTATAAAAGTCAATTTCCATGCACCAATAAAAACTCAGCAGATAGTGATATATTAATATGTGCCTTAAAGGCACAATCAATGATGAACAACTTTTCAACAGGACAGCCGAGAGGCCATCTGCGTCAGTTGTGCTTGCCATCTTTAGCTGTTCAATACCATTAGCTATGTCCAAGTCAGTCAAGCATAGCTTCCCGAAATTGATGGAAGTATCTACAATTGGCAGATATTCAGACGAAACCCCACTACTATTATCCGTAACAAAATTCGAGGAAAATAGTTCAGCGAATAAGTCAGCCGCTTCCGAAATTGAGTTGGCCGAAACACCTCTAAGGTGGACCGATGTCGGAATATCCGAACAATTCTTTTCGGCTTAACGTAGTTCCAAAAAAATGCAGGGTTACATTTATTACTGTTTTCAACATTATCAATGTACCGCCGATACAAAAATCTATTGAGCTTATTAAATTGAGCTCTGTAAATATGTAGCGATAACGAACATTGGCATTGGTAGAGGCGTTTATGCTTTTATAGAATTTATGCTTTAAATTCGTAACCGTTTTCAGTTCTTTGGAGAACCACGACGTTTATTTTTTGTTCTCTATGAACAGGGATGCTATTCGCACAGATGTCATAAATTGTTGACTAAAAGTTATCATAACAACCAGTTACATCTGCATTTCCAAAAGATGGTCCCAATTCAAATCAAGCAAAATGTTTAACTCATCAATGCTGCATCGCGAGTAGTTAAAGGCCGCTCTATTATCACATGTTGGGAGTTCGAAATTTTGATAAAACTCAAGCTCCAGCATCAGTGGGCTATGATGTTTGATTTGGAGGGGAGATGTAACTAGCTGCTATCGAGAGCTTATGGTTAACATTGTAGCTTATAAATATTAGATTTTAAAAAGCTATTAATTTTTACTAGTTATATACATTGAAAGTTATCAATAAGTATGGCTCAGAGACAGTAAGTAACATCGATGGAGTTAGAACGCATTACCATCCAAGGAGCTCCATGAAATATTACCCATATTAAATCCCCCAGGATACAAATTTGATTGTCCCCAATTGTATCATACACAGGCAATATATTATCCACATGTGCCTTATATAAGGCATCAGAACTACCGGCGGTATACAGATACACAAATATACTGGCAACCACAAGCGCCTTGCAATTTAATGCATAGTTGATCCAGAAACGGCATATTGCCTACAAAGCGGTTAAGTTCTGCAGCTTTTATAATTTTCTCCAGCATTAATATAAAGAAATCGTACGATGAGGGTCACCCCGTCCGAAATTTCGTTTGGTTTCGAGAGGCTCGGAGAGGTACTTCCTAATTTGAACTGAGCAGTTGGTGTTGCTCAATATAATTTTGCACAGCCGTATAAGTTTGGCGGGGAAACCAAATTTAGATCTAACGGCATATATGAGGCTCATATTCGTGTTGTCGAAGGCGACTTTAAATCGACGAAGAGGGGTTGGGTGTCAATTCTTTCTTCCAGGGTTTTTTCTTAAAATGTTTCACATCTTTAAAATACATTTTTAATGGGCTACTACATTCGGGAGAAATTTTTGGCATAAAAAAAATTGCTTCGGTTTTTTTGGCCCACTGTAGTTTATACATACATATATTTATGCAATTGTAAAACAAGGCACTTACATATATTATAAGAAAAATATCGGCATGGTCACATCTTTATTTCATGCATATACATATATTCGCATTTGTTTACATTTCTCTCCATTTTAGTGAAGGGAAATTTGCTATACTTCTATTTGGTTGCTGATTTCATTGCTGATATATTAGTCAAAGCATTTCGCATATACTAAGTTTCTCAACAAATCAAAGGAATTTCCGGTGACATAACGAATATATTGGATACCCAGAAATGCATACGAATACGCAAGTAAATCCATTTTATGTATAAGATAATCTAGATTTAGTTTACACGCCCACACTGCACAACATGTAAAATAGCAAAATGGAACTGTGCAGCTCTTGTCGCTTACAAAATTTTAAACAAATGTCTCGCCAAATTGCATTGTTGTAAATGGTGCTCTGCTTTTTAGTGCTTCCTACATATTGGTGAATCTACATGTTGAAAGATGTCTCCAATGGCATATACCAAGTCAGGTAAATGCTCTCACGATTTTTTGAAAGCAAGAAGAACTCACCAAACCACAGCCAAGAGGCAGTTTATTTAGAAAATTTTCAAAGTATTTTAATGTAGGTCGTTCAGCGGCCGCTTTTCTTATATTGTTTAAGGGGTACACTTTAAGAAGTAAAATCTACTAATCTATTTAGTCTTTTCAGGTCTGAAAATTGTGAGTCATCCCGGTCAAAATGAATGCTGTTCTCTTTGCTCACTGTTAAGATTGAAAAACTATTTCAAACCACACCTCAGAGAAATGCAATCACGTGCATGCCTTAGTCCAATATTTTAGAGTAATTTTCTCTGAATTTATCTGAGCAGTCTCTATATAGATATCGAATGAATTTAGCTCAGGATGTCATGCTTTAGTAGGAGATGTCACATAAACAACTTAGGTCGACCACCGTGATAGGTTTTATAGGGGCTGCTCCACAGTGAAGCCAAAGGCACACACTTAGGACGACTGGGCTATTCTGATAACACTGAATCACATACTGTCGTTCCTCTTTTATGTTTGTAAAACTTACGGCGCTTAACGGTTTGAATAGGTTTGGCTCTTTAGCTCACCACTTCTTCATTGGGCTAGGTGTAAAAAGTTAAATCAGCTCGTCCCCCAAAAACACATAATGTTTGATGAAGTGCAAAAAATGTATCAGTTTTAGCACGAAATAAGAGAGAGCGCGTGGTAACCTAACCGTTTAACTCGTTAGCTCAGTGCCTTTCCTCGGCGATTAATCTCGTCTGTTTAGTGACCTTCCTCGCTAGACTATCAGTAACACAGTAACCACGTTCGCCACTTGACCTGGTACTTGGTACGCATCACCAGTGTAGTCCACTGGAACTCCCGAGTTTGCCTAGCGATTTTACAACCTATTCCTACTTCGGATGAAAGGTTTCTGCGCTGACGAGTTTTGAACGCTCCTCGACTGTCACAATAATGGGATCCTTAGCCTATGCCCAACCAGAAACCTTTCAAATTATTGTTTATTTCCACCCTTAATACGCCGCAATATCTTATTAGCTTTATACTTAGTATCATTTCATTCGAGTCTCTTTGTGATTCTGTGCTGGTATGCGTCAAATCTGTTGTCACTCTATAGCAAAACTGCATTGAGTCTTACAACTCGCCTTTACTATACAGAGCTACAGCAAAAATATTGAGCATAAACCTTGGAAGTCTATGATAAGAAAACCAAGCTTAAAATTTCTGCCGGTTCTGCTGTCTCGAAGAGCAGATTTGCCTTTGTTTTGTAGATAAATACATTGAAATTTAAGGTGCGATAACCTCGGAAGAGATTCTAGGCCGAGCTTTTGTTCCAATTTTCGTCGTGATCCTTTAATTTTTCCTGCAAATTGCAGGACGGGACCTACTTGTTGTGGTAGTCGGATGACGCTACCATCACACGACGGTGGCCAGACATGTGAACCTATTAATAGACATGTAATAATAAAATGACGTCACTCGTTTGAAGACCGTTTATTCAGTGACTGATGTGGATGAATACAATGTTGTATACATTACTAATGTTACAATGTTGAACTACAGTTAGTGAATATAGGAGATGTGAATATAGAGAGCGAAGTATATAACATAAATGAAGAAGAGTACTTAAGTAGATGTTACTATACGTAAAGGTAAGAATAGTAATTAAGGCATAGGTAATAAAGGGTGTCTGAATAATACTTAATGCTAGACTATTTTCTACAATACAGAGCCTTTTTTTATACCCTGCAGGAACAAGTGAGTAAGTAGGTACGAAAAAAAGACTCAACCAAGCAAATCAATGTTTTCTCACCACAGGTTTAATGACTGTGACTGTCAATGGCCACTTAGACCAACAGCGGTTGAACCTAAACTTCATGTATTTAGTTGAAATGATCAAAGGCTGCAACTCCTTCAGAATCACCTACGATTTAACCAGTAAAAAACACGTTTAAAATGTCTTCAAGGGGTATTAAATGCCATTTCGTAGGACATCACAATGTTAAAAATACTGCGAGTGGGCAGAATTTTTACAGTTACCGTATCTTTATACGACAGTTCTGTGCTAGCTCGCAATTAATGCTATTCGCTGCAGGGTATACCACATACTATTTAGCTCAGGCTTAGGTCCGAAAAAGGACTGTCCGTATCCGTAACGCTCCTCTAAAAGCGCAAATAATATATTAAAAGATATTATAGTAAACAATTATTTTGGGCGCAATATAACTCCGAACTTGAGTTTTATATTTTTTATTTATGTACGTATGGGCAGGAGCTTAGAAATTCTTGACTGCTGACATACAATAAAATAATTGTTTGACATTGTTTTAATAAATTGTTAGGATTGTTGAGCTGGAAGACCTCATTTAATGAATAAAAATTTTGTTATTTTCCAGTTTCACTTCTTCTAAATATTATTTAAAGGAAAATATTGTATTTTTAATATATTAAAAATTAAGTTTGTCTTGTATTAAAATTTCATTATAAAAATCAGTATTTTGCTTAAATTACCATTATAGGCAAGAATTACATATTAAATTCTTATGCTCCCCGCACACTGCTACACCGTAGGATCGGCATGCCATTTTTGACATACGCCGAATTTTTGATGGACAAAGCCCGCAGCACCTCTTCTTTTTTGATGAAGGTTGGCCTTCACTGCTTTCACAGCCATCAATGAGTTCATCTGCTACTGCATTTTTAATGCTACTGCGTAAGTCTGTCATATCCAGCCTCTTCTGCATCCATTCAACTGTCAAAGACATCGAAAGTGACTTCATATATTCTGTTGCGACCTAATGGCTTGTGATTATTGTAAATTATATTGTGGCAATAAATAACATAAGCGTTTATGAACGTCATGTTCAAACATTCCGTAAGATACTGCCGTAGGCCACCTGTTGGTTTGTCTAAAACATGACATCCCTGAACACATTTGGTCGAATGTATCCACCCTGCCTTTAGTTTGATTGTAGTATAATATCATGTGCGGTTTTCCACTTTTGCCATCAACTGCACCTTTTCCGTTACAGCTAGACAATAAATATACCATTATTGATGGTTTAGCTTATATGACAACAAGGTCAAATGACCATCATAACAAAACATGGAGCTTCCAACCGGCCGAACGCGAGAGTTTTTCACTTCTTCCGGAATTTCTGTTTTGTGGACCTGATGGACCCTACTATTGTCAGCTTGTAAGATTCTTTAAGCAAACTTTTTACCAAAGAAACAGATGTGAACCAATTGTCGCAGGTAATGTTTCGACAACAACCATGAATAGGCCGCGAAAGCTCCTTGACATAATATTCTCCTAAGGGAAGATCGCACGTTTTCGTATTTTTTCCAAAATAAGGAATCACGGTGAACATGTAATTTGTAGAACTATCGCATATCATCACAATTTTGATTCCATATATGTTTGGCTTGTTCGGAATATACATCTTGAATGGGCAACGACCACGAAATCTCAAAAGCTGTTCATCAATAGTGGATGAGATCCTGGAGTATAATTAATTTGGCATTGCTTAATGAAAAGCTCCCATACCTTTCTAACAGGTGCAAACTTGTCGCTTTCTTTCAGAGCAGGACGCAAAGCCTTATCGTCCATCCTGGGACAACGGGTGAGGAAATCGAATCTATCACGGCTCATAGTGGCTACATATCGCGTTCCCCAATAAGTTGAGTTCAAAAGCTCTAAGCTCGTCGGTTGACAAATGATTATTTTTTAGCGCTGCTGGTAATGTGAGAATTCCAAAAAATGCCCGCATTTCCAAAATATGTGTGTCTCGAAATGTTGCAGTCGACATATCATTTCAGCGATTCGGAGAAATTTCAGCATTTGTCCATTGGACAATTTCCGAAATAATTTCTTGCGTAAAGAACACATAATTATTTTTACTTCAAAGAGTTGGTTTAGGTACAGTAAACATTCGATTATCACATGATGAATTAAAATTTTCGGCGGCATTAAACTCTTCTTCATTCGCTGATATATTCTCATCAGCCTCAGCCATATCTTCAATATCGTTCTGAATATCATCTTCCAGAACTTCATTCTCTGATTCACTACATTTTCCACTAAGCTGGAGTCATCAAAAAAGTTTTGCAAAAGTACAGCGATTTTGGTGTGGACTTTTTTATTCGCCATTATTTGCACCACAATAAAATATTATGTCTTGTAAACACCCACAAGGTTCATACAACTCACAGTATAATACAACTGAAAACAACAAACAGCATTATTAGTTCATAAGTCACGCAAAAGATAACGATACGTTGTTGTTGTTGTTGTAGCGATAAGGTTGCTCCCCGAAGGCTTTGGGGAGTGTTATCGATGTGATGGTCCTTTGCCGGATACAGATCCGGTACGCCCGGTACCACAGCACCATTAAGGTGCTAGCCCGACCATATCGGGAACGTATTCCTAAAAAACAAGCGTATATATTTCAACAAACATAAAACTTACTACTAAAAAGCAACTACCAGTGCAAGCTGCAAATGGAGACTGAAAAAACTGAGAGTGAGAATGTTCGCTCTTTACGATTGTGGTAGACCAAGATCAAAATTAAAATGACGTACGTCCCACAGACGTACGTTATCTTAGCAGGGTTAAACTTGAATTTCACTCTTTCATTACGATGAACAAGCACATTACAAAACATACCAAGATGGCCACCAAATTCATGCATATGTAAGCACCCAATCAAATATTTTATAGCTTATGATGTGAAAAGCTTTGATACTAATTTTCAAAAAATCGTAACAAGAAGTTCAATTTTACATTATAATACCATCTATGGAAAAAGTCATAAAATTTTTCAGTTCACCATGGAAACCTTTTCAAACACTTAGCTTGTAAACTTTATGGCGTTTCGCTGACATGTTTGTCTTCTATTTCGATTGTTTGCCATGTACGTTTAGCACGTCTTGTTTGTGTCTTCCTCGCCCGCTAACATTTCTATAAATAGACAAAAAAAAAGTTTAGTTTCACTCCTGATATTCGTTTAACTCATGATTTTATTTTTATTGCATTTGATTTTTTATTTCTTTGTGGTGACATTGCATTCAAGTTTTTCTTGTTAACCGACTGTAACTTTTCTCATTCGCTTTTTTATTGCAAGCAATTTAGCGTTAGAGTGAGCTATTTAGTTGTAAACCAACATTTTTTATGAGTATTTATATGTGCATTTGTATGTGGGTATTTATACACATGTGAAAATAAACATAACATTTTGAATTTTGAAGTTAACTTCTTCTATTTTTATTTGCAAGTAGCTATGCAAATTATTTTCTTTGATCTAACTTTTCTTGAAAAAGTCGTACAAGCCCCTTTCGGCCTACTTTGTAAAACTTTTTGTAAAGATAAGTTTAAAATTTAGTATTTATTGCTATTTAGTAAGACATATTTACATTTATAAAAGAAATTGTGTTCCTATAAGAAGTTATTGCATTGCTTAGCGTAAAGTTTTTCTTTGGTTTGGAAGACGTGGCGTATACGTAACATTTGGAGAATACCTAAGAATTTTATTTCAGCAACGTTTGATTAAGTAGGAGGCGTACCTGCATGAAAAAGTAAGCTAAAAAAATAAATATGTAAATGTAAGACAAAGAGATGTTAGGCTGAGCTTCTCTTCCAGTTGGCGTCGTGCTCCTTTAAATTTTTTCCTACAAATTGGCGGGACGGGACCTACTTGTTTTATGCCGACTCCGAAATGCCTTTCATGGCCGAAATACACTCAGAGTGCATGCCAAACACTGCCGAGGGGCGACTACGCTTGGAAAATTTTCTTCTAGTTGAAAAAACTTGTTTCCTAAATTTTGATGTTGCTCTGCTCGGGCGTGAACCCAGGCCCTTCGGTGTGGTAGGCGGAGCACAATACCATCACATCATGGCGGCTATTTTGAAGCCATCAGCAACCGTGTGTTCGTGGACTAATACCACCCAATTTGGAACCGTCGCCCGCCCCAGGACCACTTTAGCATAACTTCAGGGTGGCGTTTCATACTTCTCCTTTTTAAGAGCCTTCTGTTGTTGCTGTGTCCAGGTTTCCGCCTTTTTGCTCTGAGTATGGTTTTACGAAGTTACTGATTTGTTGCCACACTTTTGTGCCCCTCAGAATTTTTGCTGCAAAATTATCGGCAGTGATTTTGGCCGACTCTATCCCCGAGTAAATGTCAGCTCTGGCTTCATTCGAGGATGCGTGAAGGATGTGTGTCAAGCATCTTTCTCGTCTGCATCACCGTCAGCGCACTAAGAGTATTCCACTCATTTATTTATTCTGTGAAAATATTATTTGAATTACCCGTACCCAGAGAGCAATTGGATTATGTAGAAATTTACCTGGCCAAAGATTTTGGTACTTCGTGCTTCAACATTTGTTTTAAGTTTCCTCATCTGCCTCGTTGTTTATTTTTCAACCGTCCTTGCCGCAACCTAGACATTTCTTCCCTGCTCCCATTCCTAATGACCTTGCGCTCTTGATCCATCTGCTTTTGTGTTTCCCATAACTTTCTTCTTTCTAGCGTAAAAGGTCGATGGGGATTGTTCCGATTACAACTTTGGCGTCTAATTTTTGTACAGTGCGATAAGTGGAGTCTACTCTCTGAGCGGTGTACACGTATTTTCCGGGAATCAAGGGATTGATGAGCGCAATACAAAGCTTTATAGCTCCAGAGCTTCCGCAATCCAATTGTCAACCTCACATACGCGAAGGGGAATCCTGTTACAAATGTAAATGTTTTATACACAAATTCAGCAGACTAGGCTCTGGCGACTTCAGTCTCCTCATGAAACTGGGGTTGGGGGACGGTATAGCCTAGAAGTTTTAATGTGGTCATATTAATCCTTCCAGAGATGGTCGGGCTAATACTTCAGTGGTGCTTGTTACCATCAACATCAATATGTTTTTTTTATTGGGAGCATCAACTTTTTTTGCTGCCAGAAGAAGTCCACTTGAGTTTATCTGTTCCTTTGTTTGTTTTTTTAACTAGATTGGGCTTTCTGCATGCTTTCTGTGTGTTTCGGGCTATAATGATTGCAGCAATGTCGTCTGCGTATCCAATTAAAATAAGTCATCAGGCATGTTAGGGTTAAAACTTTCAAACTGACTAGCGTTGCACAATTCAGAACCGAGGATTGATCCCTGTGCTGTTCCGTATGTGACTTTCATAATATGCGGACCTTATAAAATTTGATATGTATATAAAGGTGCGATGGCTTCAGTTATCTTCTGATGATGCGCTGTACAGTAGCGCGGTATTTGGAATCGCACAATTTATGCATGTGCCTGTTGGGTCTGTAATGTCCTGAAAAATTAGCTGTTAATTAATTATGGTAATTTTTTGATAGGGCTATCACAGTGTTATAGCGTTTCGTACTATATCCATTCAACAGTAGCATAGATTAGTCTTAAGCCTGGAGCTAGTGTTCTTCTCTCTTTTTCCTCTGTTGTAAAAATTAATGCTTGCTTACTTTCAGTGGGCAAACTGACAGAAGTAGCTCAGACCCAATGGGTCATGCAGTCGTTGCCTCTCTCGCCAGGCTCTCCGCCCGCTTATTACCTTCCACTTCTCTAAGGCCTGGGACTCAGACCTGCAGTGCTATATTGTGAGTTTCTGGTCGGTTTATCTTTTCCACGCACTCCAATTCCCCAAGACTTTCAGTGCAGCTTAAATACCACTAAGCATAGCGTTTTTTTCGTCGGAGTATTCGGATGAACACAGTGAATTTTGGCGTATACTTCCGCTTGAAATATGCTAGGGTGTTCTCCCAGAGGCACTCATTTTCTAGCTTTGGGCCCAAAGACACCAGCACAAATCGCCTCTACAGTTTTCGAGCCATCTGTGTTCTACATAATCTATGTAGGCGTTGAATGCTCTCTATCCTGGCTGCATTCAGGTTATCTTGTCTCCCAGTACTACTTTATACCTTTCCTTAAAGATAAACGTACTTAAGGATACAATCTCTCGGGAGTTGAAAGATTAGGTTCTTCTCAGGACATCAGGCTAAAGCATAATGATGTTCTTTTTAGACGTTTGCATAACATTATGGGCTTCGTGATCGGTGTTGGCATGGATTCGAAGTGTTACTTCCATAGAGCTTTGTTTTCACTCGAAATACTTTATTTTTTAAATCGATGTAAAAAAGATGTTTGCTCTAAATAATTAATATTAATTTTTGGAAAAGGTTGAGTCCTTGAATATCACAATATCCTGTGCATAGAGTTGTAAGATTTCTTACTTACTTACTTAATTGGCGCTAACCGTCTAAACGGTTATGGCCGTCCAACAAGGCGCGCCAGTCGCTCCTTCGCTCCGCCAACCGGCGCCAATTGGTCACACACAAGGGAGTTTAAATCGTTTTCCACCTGGTCTTCCAACGGAGTGGGGGCCGCCCTACCTCTGCTTCATAGGCGGGTTCCGATAGAAACACTTTCTTAGCCGGAGCATCATCTTTCATTCGCATAACTGGCCTAGCCAGCGCAGCCGCTGCGTTTTAATTCGCTGGACTATGTTGATGTCTGCGTATAGCTCGTACAGCTCATCATTAAATCTTCTTCGGTACCGCCATCGCCAAAGTTGTAAGATTTAGTTAACACAAAATTGGTTGAAATATCTGTAGCCCGACTGTTTAAGTTATCCAAGGAAAAGTTGTTTTTAAGTGGCCCGGAATAAATATTTTGTCCCATGTAATGTGGTTAACGAATAAACAGGACGATGTGTATGTTATGTAGGCTCAAATATATTTGGACGCCACTGCGTATACGCAACATAATTTAATTGCTTGGATTTCACCTAAAACATGGAAAGACCTTTCAGTTGTCGACTATAATAGTTGATAGATCCATTCTATAGGGAAATAAATTACTAATCGCCTAAATATTTGCAACTTTTCTTTACAAATCTTTTGACAAAAAATGTATCGGTTTTATTTCAAATGAGGGCAGTTCCTCAACTAAAATTTGATGTTCTTCCTCAAGCTCCTGTACGCGTGCTTTGCTAAGTATTTTGGAAGCTCTCGTTTAGATATCATACACAAATTCAAGTTATTTTATATGCCCTTACTTCAGATTAAGTTTCCTTAAAGTAGCGCAAAATTTTTCTCAATCAGTCCGAATATCAATGCGTTCAGAGGATTGTGAGTATATGAAATATTGTTTACATAATATCTTGTTGAAGCTTTCAATGAACATATTTAGGTCCTTATAAACTATCTCAACGTCCTTCTTCGCCGGATATTTTTTAAGCCGCCCATCTTGTGTCTTTCCCTGAGTTTTCCTTTTTAATGAGCCACTGAATCAAGATTTAAGGCATCGGGGGCATTTTGATCGGACACGAACGGAATATGTGGTCCCAGTGCCTTGGCTTCGAAAGAGATCTGAGAGCAAAAATTGAGCCGGAGCAGAACATATTAAACACGCGCATAACGATAGTTTATCAATTACGAAAGGGGTTGGGCTTGCTGTTTAGTGTGTTGATCCGAAAAAAAAAGATCATACAGGCTTTCAGGTTGCTACAGCATCTTTTAGCTGAAACCAAAGCCGAGAAGAAAGCAACAAAAAAATTTGGAGGAAGCGTGTGCGGTGATTAAGCAATAGTCTTTTAGAGTATTCATCTAGCGCTGTCCTGGAATGCAAAAAAGCATTAGAAAAACTTCGCAAATCCGGGCCATATAATTGTATTGGTTTTCCGGTCATAAAAGGACGGAAGGTCAAGGAGCACAAACGGTAAACGTTTCAATCGATTTGTGGTAAATTAAATAAAAGGAGACAGGAGTTGCATATAAAGGGAAACTTAAGGCTCACGATCGGCATAATATTGGACACTGCCTTCTGGCGTCCTAAGTTTATAAGTTAGGCCCCATCAGTAATAGCAGATGAATGAAGAGAGAGCTGCGGAAAGAAATGGTTGATGATGTTCTGTGTTAGTTTGCTGCGCTCGCCAGGTCAAGCGTCAGCTATAAGGGGCGGCGTAGTTGCCAGATTTCGAGGCAGCAATAAAGCTAGCTCATTGAAAACTTCTAGTATTTGCCAAGAGAGCGGAGTTATCTGTAACGTAAGTTCGGGCACCTAATTGGGGTTCTTGTGTTTAGTCATCAAAAATTCTGCTTGCATTATGAACACATTCAGTCCATGTCCATGTGACAGTTGAACCTAACTTTACCCTCCTTTCAAACGGAAACATAAGTGCAAATACAAACAAGTAAGGGCGGGACTCTCTTCGGTTGTGCCGAAGACTTCATACCTTTCATGAATGGGGCTGAACAATAACCTTATCCCGTTCGTAATCTCCAAATAATCGGATGTATAAGATAAGAAATATATAGAGTGTACATACCTAAATGATTTTTAAGATAAATATAAAATAAAAAATGGCAAAAAACCCCCTTATCTGAACGATCGGTTGTATGGGATATATATTATATATAGCTGCGATCGAAATATTTTTCATGAAATCTTCTATGATATATTAGAATAAATATCACCAAGTTTAACGTTTTTATATTGGAAATTAAGGGAGAAATTGCCAAAAATTTTTCTATCTGAACGATCGGTTGTATGGGATATATATTATATATAGCTGCGATCGAAATCTTTTTCATGAAATCTTCTATGATATATTAGAATAAATATCACCAAGTTTAACGTTTTTATATTGAAATTAAGGGAGAAATTGCCAAAAATTTTCTATCTGAACGATCGGTTGTATGGGATATATATTATATATAGCTGCGATCGAAAGTGCTTTTTTCATGAAATCTTCTATGATATATTAGAATAAATATCACCAAGTTTAACGTTTTTATACTTTGGAATTAAGGGAGAAATGGCCAAAAATCTTTCTATCTGAACGATCGGT
>JARSSU010008780.1:0-16890 GCA_029619165.1 Eurosta solidaginis | reverse complement strand
ACAGCCGAATTTATCCCCTGGCTACAAATCGTCCAATAGGCACGGCCCGCATAACACCCTGGATGATTACAGAACTTTTGAAAATTGTAAATTGATTGAAGTACAAATAAAACAAGTAAGGAAGTCTAAGTTCTGGTGTAACCGAACATTACATACTCAGCTGCCAAATTACAGCTTGCAAAACTTTTGAATTACCTTTTTTAAAAGTGGGCGGTGAGACGCCCATTGTCCCAAATTTTACTAATTTTCTATTCTGCGTCATAAGGTCAACTCACCTCACAAGTTTCATCGCTTTATCCGTCTTTGGTAATGAATTATCGCACGCTTCCGTTTTTTTGAAATTCTTGATATCGAAAAAGTGGGCGTAGTTATAGTCCGATTTCGTTCATTTAAAACAGCGCTCTGAGATAAGTGCCCAAGGACTTACATACCAAATTTCATCAAGATACCGCAAAATTTACTCATGTTATCGTGTCTACGGTCAGAAGGACGGACGGGCGAACATGGCTAAATGAATTTCTTTTTCGTCCAGATCATTTAGATATATAGAAGTCTATAACTATCTCGATTAGTTTATGCCGTTACGGGGTACCGTTACGCCAACAAAATCAATATACTCTGTGAGCTGTGCTCAGCTGAATATAAAAAGCGTCAAAAAATAAAGCACATCTGTATCCTCCCTTAAGCAGGTTAGTGCTGATATCAGTTAGACCTCTTTAGTGGGGTTTTGACAGGACACTGTCCAATAGGAGCCCATGCGGTAAGTCTCAATTTAGGGGAAACCTCATCCTGCTGCAGCTGTAAGGAGGATGATGATCATTGAGTCACTTTATGCTTGATTTCCCAGCATTGAAATCATTTCGGTTGCGTCTCTCTTCGATCTCCGGGCAATTTATCTAAGGTTATGATCAGTATCATTCGAAACTATATCGAAGCAACGACTCTCTAAGCAGCCATAGCTTACGTCTCCATTATTTTACGTGGGTGGTATCAAAAATCACTTTAATGCTGTCTAAGTGAGCTTCCCCTTCCAGTACAGTACCACCTAACCTTACCTATCCTGGTGGGAAAATCACCGTGGAAATCACTACATAAAAGTTTATCGAAAATACCAAAGCAATTAAATGAAATATTCCAGACAGAGCTAGCTTCGATATCTTAACGGAGTGTTATACATTTACTATCGATAGAAAAAGTTATCGTTTAGTTTAAATAAAGTTGTGGACAACTTATCGAAGTGTTGCAAATTTGTTAACGAAAACAAAAGTTATCGATGAGTTTTAAAAAATTTACCGAAAGACTGTCAAACAATTCTCCAAAGGTTATCGATTTTTATAAACAAGTTATCGATTTCTTATAGAAAACTTATCGGTTATTTAGCGAAAAGTTACCGAGCAGAGCTCTACTGAAGAGTCAAGAAGTGTTCGTTCGATGACACTTCGGTGAGTGTGCAGCATAATATGGGAATAATACAATGCTAGGAAAGGCAAGGCAGGGCAAGGAGAGGAAAGAAAAGTTTTTGTGGGTCGCAGGTATAGACGATTATATCGATTAGGTATAGAAAAGTTATTTTTTATCGAAGTTTTATAAATTTGTTATCGATAACAAAGGTTATCAAAAAGTTATCCATACGTTATCAAAGGTTGTCGAAATGTAATCAAAAAATTATAGATTTTTTTATCAAAAGTTTTCTAATAGAAAACTTGTCGGTTATTTATCAAAAGTTACCAATTCGTTATCAAAATTGCATCTATTTGTTAACGAAAGTTATTGAATTGTTGTTGAATAGTTATCGATCTCTTTATAATGAGGGGGTCGATTATCGATTTTTTATCAAAAAATTATCTATTTGTTGTCGATAAGATATAGATTTATTATCGAAGATGTATCCATAATTTATCGCTATATAACCAAAAATATATCAATTTGCTATCGAAAATGTATCCATTTGTTGAAAAGTTATCGATCTGATTGTTCCACCTTATCACCATTACTTTATTGTTCCTGCTTTTTCGAAGAGTGGGGCGGTTTATTTAGACATACACGTACAGCCCCTCTCTGTATCAATAGATTCGGCTTAGAAAATACTATCAGAGTAGAGAAGATGGACCTATTGCGCCACAGTAAGTTAATCAGTAGCACCAGCTTTTAGATCACACTTGACCTTATGAAATCTGTCAAAAGTTAGCGCTAGCGTGTATTAATCTGACAGTGGAGCCACATCGGGAAGCCTTCTGAGGGTGCCACTGGGACCATACTTCATTGAGTTCCGTCTGTCAGCAAGTCTTAGGGCCGAACAAGTTACTGTTTCAAGAATGTGACGGTACAGTGTTCGTTGGTCATTGTGGTACATTAAGTGGGCCAGTTGGACACGAACTTAATGCAATTGCTGCATTATGAGCATATTATCAAAAGCTCCCTCTATATCTAAAACGATTGACAAAATATCTTCTTTGTAGGAAAGGGATCTCTTTTTGATATCTATGAGATCACGGGGGTAAGTTATGTGGAGAATCAACAAAGCGCTCTAGGGTGCCTTTATTTATGTAATTATGTACAATAGCAGCGTCTCAGGTCGCCCAAGTTGCTAATGAAAGGCAGCTTTGATGCCATAGAATTCATCTGAACATACTGAGTGCTTGATCGTATGTAGTATACTCGAGTTGTTTATAAAATCGAGGATATTTAGAGTCCCTATTATCGATAAAATGGAGTTCGGTAAAACACAGAAAGTGTTCAACAGACTCTCTGTAGTTACGTCTTCACAGCCCCGAGTTAGGCCTACAAAAACGACGTACATGAAGTCGTGGCCTCTTTTTGCCAAACAAACGTGAAGTTCAATGTGTAGACATAAGGTGAAAGTCTATTACTAATCTTTCGAGAGCTCGCCTAGGTAACGAGAATGGATCTTTACCAGAGATTCATCATTTCGGAATTTTTGAGAAGCCTTAAGTCAGCTTCTTATCGGTAATATCTGATACATACAGGAAATTGTTGGCTTATTATCGATAGTGGATTAAAATAGGCGCGTTAACGTTTTTGTTTGTTTGCTTCTTGTCGGCTTGCTATCGGCTACAGATGTGTAAAAGTTTATGTTGAAATTTTATCGGTATTTATTTCATAAAAAACGATGAGTCGCCAACAAAAAAATGCGATAAGACGCCGAAAAAATTGGCCTCGGTCCGATAAGAGATTAACAACTTTTCGATAACAAATAGACGGCTTTTTGTTATGAATCCATAATTTTTCGATAAAAAACCTTTAACAAACTGATAACAAATTATGACACTCTGATTAAAAGATATATAGCACTCCGATAAAAAATTGATAAATTTTTGATTAAATATCTAAAGCTTTCCGATATTTTTTTATAGCAAATCGACAACTCGATATACAATAGATAGCTAAAAAATTACGAGTCGTCGATAAAAAATAGATAACATGGCAAAAAAGTTGGTGTCGTGCCGATAAGAGATGCAAAAATTTCTTTAACATTAACGATTAATTATCACTCCGATACCATAAATCGATATCTCTTCTATACAATCGAACAAATCGATAATTTTTTGATTAAAAATCTAAAGCTTGAAGATAACTTTTTATAAACATATCGAAACTTGTCGATGAACAAGAGATAACTATTTTATGAAAAAAATGAAGGATCGTTGAAAAAAATCGATAACACGCCGAAAAATTTAGACCCATGCCGATAAGAGATGGAAAACATTTCGACAACCAATAGGCGACTTTTTGGTATCAAATCGATAACTTTCGAAAACAAATCTATAACACGCCTTTTACTTATTATCACACTCAGATAAAAAATCAAAAAAAAATTTTAAATCTATAGCTTTCACATAACGTTCTTAAAACATGTCCATATTTTATTTGTTTATCAACGGTAGCTTTTCGATGAAAAACTGATGACTCGTCGATAAGAAACTATTCGTTGATAACCATTGTTACTTATAGCAAATTTATAACACTTCGATAACAAATTAATAACCCGTAAATATATTAAACTTGCTTGCCTTGCCTTTCCTTAATTTGCTGTCTGATCTCGCTCATGCCAATTACATGATAATGACTACAATTGCGCTTATATTCTGCGTTCTTCTATACAACATACCAATACCACGCACTACACATTCAGTTACTTTCAATATTCCTTCATATCGTACACCACTTTCAAAAATTACGCTTACATTCTGGCTTTTAATATATCGTGAGAAAAGAGGCTTTCACCCAGCAGGTTAGGGGAATATATCTCAGGTATACCCGTCATAAGAGGCGACTGAAATACCTAAATGATTCAAGGTGTAGCGAAACCCTTTCAAAGGGTTCCATAGCGCAATTTGTAGCTTCTCCAATCCATTTTTCAACCTCACCTACCTGTAGCGAATCCTGTTTCTTTACAGCCGAGGCTCTGGCGACCCCAAGTCTATCATAGAACTAGGGTGTGGGGCGGAAGGCCTACATGTACTTTAATGGTGCTTGTTACCGGATCAATATGCGGAAAATGACCACCAACATCGATAACACTTGTCTTTATCGCTGCAACAACAACAACAGGCTTTCCCATGAAATTTTCTGAGTTTTTCAAGTTTAATCAAACTTTTCTTTAAATTGCGATTTGCAGAGAAACCACCTGCAAATATGTGATTACAACAAAAGTTTCGCACGCAAGATCAATTCATTGCAGTGGATTTGTAACAATTATATAACCAACTAGCTGAGAATGTGCTACAACAAATTCACAAATAATAATTAACAATGGAAATTTTGTACGAATGCATAAATGGGTAACGTGCACTTTGTATGTTTGTATGCATGTATGCATGTATATTAGTTTTATTGTATGTTAATTTATTTCACAAATTAGCACGAATTTCCGTTGCACTTTTCCATGTCAGCGCTCACACTTTGTGTGCCTACATACTACGTACATACGTATGTATATACATACAAACATTCCAAAAAGTGACTAACATGCAACAATCAACTCAGTCAAATGACGACATAAATGTCGACAAACGAATGTTACACACGACAAAAATTTAATAACTTTGCTATTTTAACAGTTATTCATGAAAATACTCAATACTTATGAGCATACATACATTCGGCATATCTCAAAAAAATATCAAAAAAGGTAACACATTTCACTAAGTGCCATTTGTGATTTAGTGGAGTTCACAAAAAAAATACAAAAATTCCAAAAATCACAAAAAGCACACGAAATGCATACAAAAATAAATTTAATTAAAATATCGTGTGACAGTTAAACATTGTAAATCACATGTATGCATTTGTATGTGAATAACATTAAATTTACACATTTCAATTTATGTAGGAATGAAGGTGGCACTTCATAGTTCTTAGTTTTATACCCAATAGCGCTAGCACACACATTTTTTTTGAATTTTTTTTACGAACATTACTTGATAGAGGAATACAGACTTCCCACCATTACTAGCTTCATATCTGAAGAAAGTTGACAAAATAAATAAACAAATGTTAGGCGCGATAACCTCCGAAGAGATCTAAGGCTGAGCTCTCTTCCAATTAACGTCGTGCTCCTCTTGATTTTCCCTACAAATTGGCCGGACGGGACCTACATGTTTTATGCCGACTCCGAACGGCATCTGCAAGGGAGATGAGTTTTCACTGAGAGCTTTTCATTGCAAAAATACACTTGGAGCGCTTGCCAAACAGTGCCGAGGGGCGACCCTCGCTTTAAAAAAATTTTCTTCTAATTGAAAAACCTTATTTCTCAAATTTTGATGTAGTTTTGCCCGGGGTGCGAAGCCAGGCATACGGTGTGATAGGCGGAGCACGCTACCATCACACCACGGTGGGCAGAAAGTTGATCCCTTTCATAAAAAGAAGAAGTTACTCATAACAGAATATTTCAGTATTTGGCGATTTCCGTCCAGAGTCCCGGGTGGAGTTTCTGTTTACCTGTGAGCAATATCTCTTCGAAGATGAAAATATAATAAAATAATTAAAAAATAAATTTTAAGTTAAACAGTTTTATTGAAAACAATACTTACATTAAGTAATAATAATACTAAAAATCGATAACTTTTTGATATAAAATCCATACCTTTTCTATAACAATCGATGACTTTTTGATAATGCGCCGATTACGTATGGGTATCACTCCGAAGAAAAATCGATAAGTTTCGGATTATAATTCGATATTTTTTTTGAATAACATATCGAGCAATTTTCGAAAGATATACGATAACAAATTGTAATTTCCTTTAAAAATCGTTAGATTTTCGATATCAAATCAATAACTTTTTATACTCGGCTGAGCAGAGCGAGAGAGGGGATATTAATTTTGTTCGCATAACGGTAAACGGTACCCCGTAACGGCATAAACTGATCGAGATAGATATAGACTTCTATATATCAAAATGATCTGGGCGAAAAAAGAAATTCATTTAGCCTTGTCCGTCCGTCCGTCCGTCTCTTCGTAAACACAATAACGTGGGTACATTTTGAGGTATCTTAATGAAATTTGGTATGTAAGTGCTTGGGCATTCATCACAAATCGCTATTTAAAATGAACGAAATCGATATCGAAAAACCGAAAAAGTGCAATAATTCATGACCAAAGACGGATAAAGTGATGAAACTTGGTAGGTGGGTTGACCTTATGACTTAGAAACGAAAATTAGTAAACATTTGGAAAAGGTAATTTAAAAGTTTTGCAAGCTGTAATTTGGCAGTCGTTGAAGATATCATGATGAAATTTGGCAGGAACGTTACTCATATTATTATTATACTCAGTTGAGCAGAGCTCACAGAGTATATTAACTTTGATGGATAACGGTCGGTTGTACAAGTATAAAGGAATCGAGATAGATATAGACTTCCATATCATTGGCATCTGTTGTGATTGAAGCTTTTCGACGTCTAGCTTTCCTTGTGTTTTTTGTTCCTTGTTTTTAGCCGCGTTGAGGCGGGTGCGTATTTTGGCTGCAATGAGATAATGGTCCGAGTCGATGTTAGGTCCTCTGAACGTGCGCACATCTAAAACACTGGAGACATGCCGTCCGTCTATCCCAACGTGACGATTTGATGCGAGTATTTCGATCAGGAGACAGCATGTAGCTTGATGTATTCATTAAGGATCACTATGATATAAGTATGGATTCGGGATCATTTCGAGACATATCGGTTATTTCGGAATACTCTGGATTATTTTCGTGATCACTCCGAACTAACTCTGGATAATCTGCGAATAATTTCCAGATTATTTTTGCACTAATTTAGTACTATTTCGGAATGATTCCGGATTGTTTTTCGCGTTTGTTTCCAGACTACATTCAGACTGATTTTGTCTTCCAATATTTGAAATGTGGGTAGGTGGTTGATAATTTTTTTATTGCTGTTACTGTAAATGTAATTAATTAGTCTTGAATTTTTGGGATATTTTTAATTATGTTGATGCTACATTCATCCTCAAATCATATTATCAAGGCTGCTTTTATGCTTTGACGCTATCCTTTTAATTCAAAATATTCACCCTAACCTAAAAAAACAGAAGTACGTACTTTAAGTTGATATTTCTATAAAGATGTACGAATTTTTACAGCAGAACAAATAGTCCTTTTTATATTTAATACTCTGCAAGTCAAACACGTTTCTCTTTCGATATTTCATTTTATACTATGTATGTATATATGTATATATTTACTTACAAAAACCGTTAAAGGGATGCTTTTTAATTAAAATTTTATTTCTAGTGAAATGTTGCCTGAGATGGATCGATTTCTGTGTGACAAGTAAAGAATTTCTGCTCTTTTTTGTTATTGTTTACACTTGCCATTATTTGAAACAATGAAAGTGGAAAATGTCAAAAAGACGAGCAAGAAAGTACGCCAAATAACAAACAAAGTCTCAACATGCAGACAAGCTGTCATACAACCAGACATACATGCTTACAGACGAATGGTGTAGGTGTCTGGCGGGCTAAAACAAAAAGGATTCACCGCACGAAAAGGCAGCCGACACAGCTGCTCACGAAATATTCGTTACAAGAGCCTGCTAGATGTTTAGCAACATCAAAACATACCGTGTTTTTTAACACGCGCGTATACGTTTCGTTTGCGCCTGTTAAAAAAACGCCTATCTTCGCTTAAGCCGTGTTTTTTAACACGCTATATCCGTTTACGCTTAAACTTATATTGACTGCTAAGAGACAAACTATAAATACACCTCTGAAATTGCTGCGCATAAATTTTGTCCTACTAAATTTCAATACGCATTATACTCAGATGTAACTGAAATATGTGTCTTTGTTTCACCCTGTACACTAATTCTATGTATTATATGTGTGTCCACAATTCATCGCAACTGATTCAGCTATATGTTATACCCTATGGCCATCAGAGCGTTGCGTCTCCGCTTTTCGGTACACCCTGTTGCTGTAGCTAGTTGTTTTACCACAGCCGCTAGATGGGTCTCCTAAGCATTATCTAAGCGAAGATAGGCGTTTTTTAACACGCGCGTATACGTTTCGTTTGCGCGTGTTAAAAAACGCCTATCTTCGCTTAGATAATGCTTAGGAGACCCATCTAGCGGCTGTGGTAAAACAACTAGCTACAGCAACAGGGTGTACCGAAAAGCGGAGACGCAACGCTCTGATGGCCATAGGGTATAACATATAGCTGAATCAGTTGCGATGAATTGTGGACACACATATAATACATAGAATTAGTGTACAGGGTGAAACAAAGACACATATTTCAGTTACATCTGAGTATAATGCGTATTGAAATTTAGTAGGACAAAATTTATGCGCAGCAATTTCAGAGGTGTATTTATAGTTTGTCTCTAGCGTCAATATAAGTTTAGCGTAAACGGATATACGCGTGTTAAAAAACGGCTTAAGCGAAGATAGGCGTTTTTTTAACAGGCGCAAACGAAACGTATACGCGCGTGTTAAAAACACGGCTATGTTTTGATGTTGCTAAACATCTTAGCAGGCTCTTGGTAACGAATATTTTCGTGAGCAGCTGTGTCGCTGCCTTTTCTGTGCGGTGAATCCTTTTTTGTTTTAGCCCGCCAGACACCTACACCATTCGTCTGTAAGCATGTATGTCTGGTTGTATGACAGCTTGTCTGCATGTTGAGACTTTGTTTGTTATTTGGCGCTACTTTCTTGCTCGTCTTTTTTTGACATTTTCCACTTTTTCATTGTTTCAAATAATGGCAAGTGTAAACAATACAAAAAAGAGCAGAATTCTTTACTTTGTCACACAGAAATCGATCCATCTCATGCAACATTTCACTAGAAATAAAATTTTATTAAAAAGCTCCCTTAACGGTTTTTGTAAGTAATATATACATATATACATACAGAAGTATAAAATGTAATATCGAAGAGAAACGTGTTGACTTGCAGAGTATTAAATATAAAAAGACTATTTGTTCTGCTGTAAAAATTCGTACATCTTTATAGAAAATATCAACTTAAAGTTACGCTACTTCTGTTTTTTTTAGGTTAGGGTGAATATTTTGAATAAAGGATAGCGTCAAAGCATAAAGCAGCCTTGATAATATTGATTTGAGGATGAATGTAGCATCAACATAATTAAAAATATCCAAAAATTTCAAGACTAATTATTACATTTACAGTAACAGCAATAAAAAATCTATCAACCACCTACCCACATTTCAAATATTGAAGACAAAATCAGTCTGATGTAGTCTGGAAACAAACGCGAAAACAATCCGGAATCATTCCGAATAGTACTAAATTAGTGCCAAAAATAATCTGGAAATATTCGCAGATTATCCAGAGTTAGTTCGAGTGATCACGAAAATAATCCAGAAGGTATTCCGAAATAACCGATATGTCTCGAAATGATCCCGAATCATACTATATCATAGTGATCCTTAATGAATACATCAAGCTACATGGCTGTCTCCTGATCGAAATACTCGCAATCAAATCGATCACGTTGGGATAGACGGACGGCATGTCTCCAGTGTTTTAGATGTGCGCACGTTCAGAGGACCTAACATCGACTCGGACATTATCTCATTGCAGCCAAATACGCACCCGCCTCAACGCGGCTAAAAACAAGGAACAAAAAACACAAGGAAAGCTAGACGTCGAAAAGCTTCAATCACACAGACTGCCAATGATATGGAAGTCTATATCTATCTCGATTCCTTTATACTGTACAACCGACCGTTATCCATTCAAAGTAATATACTCTGTGAGCTCTGGCTCAACTGAGTATGAATAATAATATGAGTAACGTTCCTGCCAAATTTCATCATGATATCTTCAACGACTGCCAAATTACAGCTTGCAAAACTTTTAAATTACCTTTTCCAAATGTTTACTAATTTTCGTTTCTAAGTCATAAGGTCACCCACCTACCAAGTTTCATCACTTTATCCGTCTTTGGTTATGAATTATTGTCACTTTTTCGGTTTTTCGATATCGATTTCGTTCATTTTAAATAGCGATTTGTGATGAATGCCCAAGCACTTACATACCAAATTTCATTAAGATACCTCAAATGTACCCACGTTATTGTGTTTACGAAGAGACGGACGGACGGACGGACAAGGCTAAATGAATTTCTTTTTCGCCCAGATTATTTTGAAACATAGAAGTCTATATCTAGCTCGATCAGTTTATGCCGTTACGGGGTACCGTTTACCGTTATGCGAACAAAATTAATATCCCTCTCTCGCTCTGCTCAGGCCGAGTATAAAAAGTTATTGATTTGATATCGAAAATTTAACGATGTTTAAAGGAATTTACCAATTTGTTATCGTATATCTTTCGAAAATTGCTCGATATGTTATTCAAAAAAATATCGAATAATATCCGAAACTTATCGATTTTCTTCGAGTGATACCCATACGTAATCGGCGCATTATCAAAAGTCATCGATTGTTATGAAAAGGTATGGATTTTATATCAAAAAGTTATCGATTTTTTAGTATTATATTACTTAATGTAAGTATTGTTTTCAATAAAACTGTTAACTTAAAATTTATTGTTTTAATTATTTTATTATATTTTCATCTTCGAAGAGATTTGCTCACAGTAAACAGAAACTCCACCCGGGACTCTGGACGGAAATCGCCAAATACTGAAATATTCTGTTATGAGTAACTTCTTCTTTTTATGAAAGGATCAACTTTCTGCCCACCGTGGTGTGATGGTAGCGTGCTCCGCCTATCACACCGTATGCCCTGGCATCGCACCCCGGGCAAAACTACATCAAATTTGAGAAATAAGGTTTTTCAATTAGAAGAAAATTTTTTTAGCGAGGTCGCCCCTCGGCACTGTTTGGCAAGCGCTCCAATGTATTTTTGCAATGAAAAGCTCTCAGTGAAAACTCATCTCCCTTGCAGATGCCGTTCGGAGTCGCATAAAACATATAGTCCCGTCCGGCCATTTGTAGGGAAATCAAGAGGAGCACGACGTTAATTGGAAGAGAGCTCAGCCTTAGATCTCTTCGAGGTTATCGCGCCTAACATTTGTTTATTTATTTTGTCAACTTCTTCAGATATGAAGCTAGTAATGGTGGGAAGTCTGTATTCCTCTATCAAGTAATGTTCGTAAAAAAAATCAAAAAAATGTGTGTGCTAGCGCTATTGGGTATAAAACTAAGAACTATGAAGTGCCACCTTCATTCCTACATAAATTGAAATGTGTAAATTTAATGTTATTCACATACAAATGCATACATGTGATTTACAATTGTTTAACTGTCACACGATATTTTAATTAAATTTATTTTTGTATGCATTTCTTGTGCTTTTTGTGATTTTTGGAATTTTTGTATTTTTTTTGTGAACTCCACTAAATCACAAATGGCACTTAGTGAAATGTTTACCTTTTTGTGATATTTTTTTGAGATATGCCGAATGTATGTATGCTCATAAGTATATGAGTATTTTCATGAATAACTGTTAAAATAGCAAAGTTATTAAATTTTTTCGTGTGTAACATTCGTTTGTCGACATTTATGTCGTCATTTGACTGAGTTGATTGTTGCATGTTAGTCACTTTTTGAATGTTTGTATGTATATACATACGTATGTACGTAGTATGTAGGCACACAATGTGAGCGCTGACATGGAAAGTGCAACGGAATTCGTGCTAATTTGTGAAATAATTAACATACATAAAACTAATATACATGCATACATGCATACAAACATACAAAGTGCACGTTACCCATTTATGCATTCGTACAAATTTCCATGTTATTATTATTTGTGAATTTGTTGTAGCACATTCTCAGCTAGTTGGTTATAAATTGTTACAAATCCACTGCAATGAATTGATCTTGCGTGCGACACTTTTGTTGTAATCACATATTTGCAGGTGGTTTCTCTGCAAATCGCAATTTAAAGAAAAGTTTAATTAACTTGAAAACTCAGAAAATTTTCATGGAAAGCCTGTTGTTGTTGTTGCAGTGATAAAGACAAGTGTTATCGATGTTGGTGGTCATTTTCCGCATATTGATCCGGTAACAAGCACCATTAAAGTACATGTAGGCCTTCCGCCCCACACCCTAGTTCTATGATAGACTTGGGGTCGCCAGAGCCTCGCTGTAAAGAAACAGGATTCGCTACAAGTAGGTGAGGTTGAATAATGGATTGGAGAAGCTACAAATTGCGCTATGAACCCTTTGAAAGGGTTTCGCTACACCTTGAATCATTAGGTATTTCAGTCGCCTCATATGACGGGTATACCTAAGATATATTCCCCTAACCTGCTGGGGTGAAATCCTCTTTTCTAACGATATATTAAAAGCCAGAATGTAAGCGTAATTTTTGAAAGTGGTGTACGATATGAAGGATATTGAAGTAACTGAATGTGTAATGCGTGGTATTGTATGTTGTATAGAAGAACGCAGAATATATGCGCAATTGTAGTCATTATCATGTAATTGGCATGAGCGAGATCAGACAGCAAATTAAGGAAAGGCAAGGCAAGCAAGTTTAATATATTTACGGGTTTATTAATTTGTTATCGAAGTGTTATAAATTGCTATAAGTAACAATGGTTATCAACGAATAGTTTCTTATCGACGAGTCATCAGTTTTTCATCGAAAAGCTACCGTTCATAAACAAATAAAATATGGACATGTTTTAAGAAGGTTATGTGAAAGCTATAGATTTAAAATGATTTTTTATCTGAGTGTGATAATAAGTAAAAGCGTGTTATAGATTTGTTTCGAAAGTTATCGGATTTGATACCAAAAGTCGCCTATTGGTTGTCGAAATGTTTTCATCTCTTATCGGCATGGGTCTAATTTTTCGGCGTGTTATCGATTTTTTTCAACGATCCTTCATTTTTTTTCATAAAATAGTTATCTCTTGTTCATCGACAAGTTTTCGATATGTTATAAAAAGTTATCTTCAAGCTTTAGATTTTTAATCAAAAATTATCGATTTGTTCAATTGTATAGAGAGATATCGATTTATGGTATCGGAGTGATAATTAATCGTTATTGTTAAAGAAAATTTTTGCATCTCTTATCGGCACGACACCAACTTTTTTTGCCATGTTATCTATTTTTTATCGACGACTCGTAATTTTTTAGCTATCTATTGTATATCGAGTTGTCGATTTGCTATAAAAAATATCGGAAGCTTTAGATATTTAATCAAAATTTATCAATTTTTATCGGAGTGCTATATATCTTTTAATCAGAGTGTCATAATTTGTTATCAATTTGTTAAAGGTTTTTTAATCGAAAATTATGGATTTCATAACAAAAAGCCGTCTATTTGTTATCGAAAAGTTGTTAATCTCTTATCGGACCGAGGCCAATTTTTCGGCGTCTATCGCATTTTTTGTGTGCGACTCATCGTTTTTTATGAAATAAATACCGATAAAATTTCAACATAAACTTTTTACACATCTGTAGCCGATAGCAAGCCGACAAGAAGCAAACAAACAAAAACGTTTACACGCGCCTATTTTAATCCACTATCGATAATAAGCCAACAATTTCCTGTATGTATCAGATATTACCGATAAGAAGCTGACTTAAGCTTCTCAAAATTCCGAAATGATGAATCTCTGGTAAGATCCATTCTCGTTACCCTAGGCGAGCTCTCGAAAGATTAGTAATAGACTTTCACCTTATGTCTACACATTGAACTTCACGTTTGTTTGGCAAAAAGAGGCCACGACTTCATGTACGTCGTTTTGTAGGCCTAACTCGGGGCTGTGAAGACGTAACTACAGAGAGTCTTGTTGAACCTTTCTGTGTTTTACCGAACTCCTTTATCGATAATAGGGACTCTAAATATCCTCGATTTTATAACAACTCGAGTATACTACATACGATCAAGCACTCAGTATGTTCATGAATTCTATGGCATCAAAGCTGCCTTTCATTAGCAACTTGGCGACCTGAGACGCTGCTATTGTACATAATTACATAAATAAAGGCACCTAGAGCGCTTTGTTGATTCTCACATACTTACCCCCGTGATCTCGATAGATATCAAAAAGAGATCCCTTTCCTACAAAGAAGATATTTGTCAATCGTTTTAGATCATAGAGGGAGCTTTTGATAATATGCTCATAATGCAGCAATTGCATAAGTTCGTGTCCAACTGGCGCCCTTAATGTCCACATGACCAACGAACACTGTACCGTCACATTCTTGAAACAGTACATTTGTTCGGCCCTAAGACTTGCTGACAGAGCAGGAAAGAACTCAATGAGTATGGTCCCAGTGCACCCTCAGAAGGCTTCCGATGTGGCTCCACTGTCAGATAATACACGCTAGCGCTAACTTTGACAGATTTCATAAGGTCAAGTGTGATCTAAAAGCTGGCTACTGCTTAACTTACGGTGGTCGCCATAGTCCATCTTCTCTAGCTCTGATAGTATTTTCTAAGCCGAATCTATTGATACAGAGAGGGGGCTGTACGGTATGTCTAAATAAACCGCCGCGCACTCTTCGAAAAGCAGGAACAATAAAGTATGTGTGATAGGTGGCACATCAGATCGATAACTGTGTGCAACAAATAGGATACATTTTCGATTCACGCAAATGATAGTATTTTTGGGTTATATAGCGCTAATTATGGATACATCTTCGATAATAAATCTATATCTTATCGCCAACAACTAGATAATTTTTGATAAAAAATCGATAATCGACCCCCCTCATTATCAAGGAGATCGATACCTATTCAACCAGCATTCATACTTTCGTTACAATAGATGGAATTTGATAACGAATTGGTACTTTTTGATAATAACCGACAGTTTTCTATTAGACTTTTGATAAAAAATCTATAATTTTTTGATTACATTTCGACCACTTTGATCACGTATGGATAACTTTTGGAGAGAATAACCTCTTGTTATCGATAACAAATTTATAAAACTTCGATAAAACTAACTTTTCTATACCTAATCGATATAATCGTCTATACCTGCGACCCACAAAAACCTTTTCT
Source organism: Eurosta solidaginis (assembly GCA_029619165.1). Lineage (NCBI taxonomy): Eukaryota > Metazoa > Arthropoda > Insecta > Diptera > Tephritidae > Eurosta > Eurosta solidaginis. Next base: position 1,412 of record JARSSU010008780.1, on the reverse strand, counting down.
TTCCTCTCCTTGCCCCGGGCGCCCTTGCCTTCCTAGCATGTGTATTATTCCCATATTAAGCTGCATACTCACCGAAGTGTCATCGAACGAACACTTCTTGACTCTTCAGTAGAGCTCTGCTCGGTAACTTTTCGCCTAATACCGATAAGTTTTCTATAAGAAATCGATAACTTGTTTATAAAATCGATACCTTTGGAGCATTGGTTGACCGTCTTTCGGTAATAAAACTCATCGATAACTGTTGTTTTCGTTAACAAATTTGTCAACACTTCGATAAGTTGTCTCACACTTTATTTAAACTAAACGATGAACTTTTTCTATCGATAGTAAAGTATAACACTCGTTAAGATATCGAAGCTAGCTCTGTCTGGAATATTTTCATTTACACATTGCTTTGTATTTTCGATAAACTATATGTAGTGAGTTCCACGGTGATTTTCCACCAGGATAGGTAAGGTAGGTGGTACTGTACTGAAGGGAGAGCTCACTTAGACAGCGATTAAGTGATTTTGATACCACCCACGTAAAATAATGAGACGTAAGCTATGGCTGCTTAGAGAGTCGTGGCTTCGATATAGTTTCGAATGATACTGATCATAACTTAGATAAATTGCCCGAGATCGAGAGAGATGACGCAACGAAATGATTTCAATGCTGTGAAATCAAGCATAAAGTGACGTCAATGATCATCATCCTCTTACAGCTGCAGCAGGATGAGGTTTCCCCTAAATTGAGACTTACCGCATGGGCTCCTATTGGACGTGTCTGTCAAAACCCCACTAAAGAGTCTACTGATATCAGCACCAACCTGCTTAAGGGAGATACAGATGGCCTTATTTTTTGACGCTTTTTATATTCAGCTGAGCGCAGCTCACAACGAGTATATTGATTTTGTTGGCGTAACGGTACCCGTAACGGCATAAACTAATCGAGATAGTATAGACTTCTATCTCGCTAAATGATCTGGACGAAAAAGAATTCCTAGCCATGTTCGCCCGGCCGTCTTCTGACCGTCAGACACGATAACATGAGTAAATTTGCGGTATCTTGATGAAATTTGTATGTAAAGTCCTGGGCACTTATCTCCGCGTGGGCTGTTTTAAATGAACGAAATCGACTATAACTACGCCCACTTTTTCGATATCAAGAATTTCAAAAAAACGGAAGCGTGCGATATTCATTACCAAGACGGATAAAGCGCTGAACTTGTGAGTGAGTTGACCTTATGACGCAGAATAGAAAATTAGTAACATTTGGACAATGGCGTCTCACTCGCCACTTAAAAAAGGTAATTCAAAAGTTTTGCAAGCTGTATTTGGCAGCTGAGTATGTATGTTCGTTACACCAGCACTAGACTTCCTTACTTGTTTTTATTTGTACTTCATCATTTACAATTTTCAAAAGTTCTGTAA
>JARSSU010008779.1:0-37218 GCA_029619165.1 Eurosta solidaginis | reverse complement strand
CAATGACCTAGTTTTATTTTCTGTTGTTGTTGTTGTAGCAATGCTTCGCCCCACCTAACAGCCGCGACCGATCACAAATTGTTATCAATATCCTCTAACGGGAGTCCAAGGAAACTTGCCGTTTCAACAGGGGTGGACCATAAGGAAAGGGGTGTTAGAGGCGTTGGTTCCACATTACAATTAAAGAGATGGTTGGTGTCATGTGGGGGACACATTGCAAGCGGGGCATACATTTTGTATGTCGGGGTTGATTCTGGATAGGTAAGAGTTACAGTATCCAGAACGATGTTGAGCAAGAGTGCCACGCGTTTCCCTAGGGAGTATGCATTCCTCTTCCGCGAGTTTTGGATACTTTTCTTTAAGTACTGGATTCACTGGGTAATTCCCGGCATAAAGGTCCGACGCCTGTTTATGGAGTTCACCAAGGACCTGCTTATGTTTTTTCGCTTCATACGGCTGGGTTCTCAGGTGCCGTATTTCCTCAAAATGCCTACGGGGATGACTCCTTAAGCCCCTAGGCGGTGCTGGTTCATCAATCAGATGCCTGTTGGGATGCTCAGGTTTCTGAGTATTCAACAGGAACTGTTTGGTCAGCATCTCATTTCTCTCCCTGATGGGGAGTATTCTCGCCTCAGTATACAGATGGTGTTCTGGGGACATAAGAAGACAGCCCGTGGCAGTTCTGAGAGCAGTATTTTGGCAGGCATGTAGCTTCTTCCAGTGGGTAATTTTGAGGCTTGCCGACCATATGGGTGACGCGTAGCACGTAATCGGCTGGCTAATTGCTTTGTATGTAGTCATGAGCGTTTCTTTATCTTTTCCCCAGGTACTGCCAGCGAGGGATTTGAGGATTTTGTTACGGCTTTGAATTCTCGGAACAATTGCGGCTGCGTGCTCACCAAATTGTAGATCTGATCAAACGTCACACCCAAGATTTTGGGGTGTAGGACAGTCGGTAGCGTAGTGCCATCGACATGGATGTTCAAAATGGTCGACATTTGGGACGTCCATGTTGTAAATAAGGTCGCGGAAGATTTAGTCGGTGATAATGCCAGGTTTCGCGAGGCGAAAAAACTGGAGAGATCAGGGAGGTAGCCGTTTATTTTATTGCATAGCTCATCGATCTTTGGGCCTGGGCCTGTGGCCATTATTGTGCAGTAATCGGCGTAGGTAACGATTGTGACTCCTTCCGGTGGTGAAGGTAGCTTAGATATGTAGAAATTAAACAAAAGTGGGGATAGGACACCACCCTGTGGCACCCCTTGTTTAATTCTCCTTGGTTTTGATGTTTCGTTTCTAAGTTGCACAGATGCCTGCCGACCACCCAAATAATTTGCGGTCCACCTTTTAGACATGGGGGAAGGGTAGACCCTTCCAGGTCTTGCAGTAACGAGCCATGGTTGACCGTATCAAAAGCTTTTGATAGGTCTAGCGCTACGAGTACTGTTCTATGGTGGGGGTATTGATTTAAAACGCAATTTATCTGGTGCTAATGGCATTTAGCGCGGTGGTAGAGCTATGGAGTTTTCTGAAGCCATGCTGATGAGAGGCTAGCAGCAAATTTGCTTGGAAAATAAGGGAGCAAAATGGCTTCAAGCGTCTTTGCTACTGGCGATAGGAGAGATATCGGACGATACGACTCTCCTATGTTAGCTGGTTTCCCAGACTTTAGTAGCGGGACAACCTTGGCCATTTTCCATTTCTCGGGTATGACAAAGGTGGAAAGAGACAGGTTGAAGACATGCGATGAATATTTGAAACCCTCTTCCCTAGGCTTTTAAGCATCGGCATGGCTATGCCGTCTGGGCCCACTGCTTTGGATGGTTAGCGCGACCAATGGCGTCCTCAACCTCTTTAGCGGTGATGGTGATTGGGTGACGCGCTGAATTGGTGTTTATGTCCGTGTCTATTGGCTCTCCGTCGACTTTGTCGACCGTAGGATGCATTATATATTGTCGGCAGAAAGCGCTCGCGCATTTTTTCGCATCCGACAGCACTTGTCGCCAAAGGCGATGGAAACTTTGTCTTTGTGCTTAGTCGCATTCGATAAGAACTTTACGGTGGACCAAAGTTTACCCATACCGGTAGAGAAGTTACAACCGTCCACAAGCAATCTAATGCATTGGTTTATATCCCTTATTTGGGGGTCGCCTGGATCAAGCTGTCTTATAAGGTCACGTTCTCTCGCTAAGTTTGCGGCCTCCGCCGGGAAGTGGGGCCCGGATTTCGGGAATTCTCAAAGACCTTACGGAAGGAACGCTCCCCTTGGCGGGCATCAGTCGGGATAGGGAGGGCAGCAAAGCGATTGTCTGTAAAAGATTTATATTCTTCCCACTTTCCTTTTTTGGGCGGCCACCGTGGTGTGGGCGGCCACCGTGTGTGTGATGGTAGCCTGCTCCGCCTACCACACCGTATGCCCTGGGTTCGCACCCCGGGCAAAGCAACATCAAAATATTAGAAATAAGGTTTTTAAATTAGAAGAAAATTTTTTAAGCGGGGTCGCCCCTCGGCAGTGTTTGGCAAGCGCTCCGGGTGTATTTCTGCCATGAAAAGCTCTCTGTTAAAACTCATCTGCCGTGCAGATGCCGTTCGGAGTCGGCATAAAAACATGTAGGTCCCGTCCGACCAATTTGTAGGGAAAATCAAGAGGAGCACGACGCAAATTGGAAGAGAAGCTCGGCCTTAGATGTCTTTGGAGGCTTTCGCGCCTTACATTTATTTTTTATTTTTTTTTCCTTTTTTGAAGTTTATAAAAGTGCGTTTTTTCGGTGATGATGAAGTCGGCGGTACGCTCGAGCGAAATACGTATAGGCAGGTGGTCGGATGCCAATGTTACCAGCGGCAGCCAGTTGACGCAGTTTACGAGTTCTGCGCTCACGATTGAGATATCTGGCGAACTGTGACAGCTTCCTACCATACGTGTGGAGGCGTCTCCGTTTATTGTATTTGATCCGCCAACATCTCACCCCTACTGTCCGCCCGCAAGTTTGAGTGCCATAGATCGTGATGGGCATTGAAATCGCCTAAGATAATGCGATTGTTGACTGTGAGTATGGCTCTGATATTAGGGCGGTATCCACTGGGGCAACAGGTGGCAGGAGGGATGTAGATGTTGATTATTTCTAGGTTTGCATCGCCTGACCGGCAGATAGGCCTTGACGTTCTAGACATTGTCCCTGCGGTCGATGCCAGCATAAAATATATAATATTGCACAGAGTGGTGTATGATAAACGCGAGGCCGCCTCCATTTCCACTCTCGCGGTCTTTCCTGTGGACATTATACCCAGAACAGGTCTGCAATGCAGATCTTGCTGTGAGTTTAGTCTCTTGAATCGCAGCAATGTGGATGTTGTGCCGCTTCATGAAATCGACTATCTCCGTAATCTTCCCAGTTAGTCCATTACAGTTTAACTGCAGAATTCTGAAGTGCATAAGGGGAGACGTCGCCACTCTGGGGGTAAGTGACGGGTGACTATGCCTGGGTTGTGGAAGGCCAGGACGCAATTGCTGTTGTGGCCCTCTGACTGGGCGTCCTTGGGCAGCATTGCGGCACCCGGATGATTTGGGTTTGCGACCTGGCAACATGGCGCGATGAAACCGTCGGGGGGTTGCCGTCGCGGAGAACAGAACATCTAGGAAAGTGGCGACACCCAAGGCAGGAGCTGCATTGGGCGGATGTCGCAAACATATATATTCTGTGCTGGAAAACTGTGCAAACGGAGGTAGGGACTAAGAGTCTGTTTCCCTGACCTACACGATTGCTGCCGGAAAAGAGAGAGACGGGGGCAAGGGCTGATGCTCAGCATTGCTACCGACTCTACTACGAAGGTAGTAGTTATGAGTGGTAGCAGCTGTTTGAGTTGTTAGCGCGGTGGGGCGCGAGCAGCAGCGGGTACTTGTTGTGGCTTGCTGAGCAGTGGTGCTGCTGGAAGGTAGTGGGGGACGCTTAGGCGTAGACTACCGGACGCCCTTGGGCGTGAACAGCAAGGAGCCACAAAAGATTTATAAAAGTTACGTGACGTCGGGTTTTGGGATCAAGCCCAGAACAACCTGTCCGATGCAACCATCCCTTACACGAGATACACTGAACAGAGTATGACCGTCCTAAAAAGATATCTTTTCTATTTCTGCAGTATACTGGTTTGCAGTTTTGCTGCGCTGTTGGATATTTAGTAGTTTTGCTGTCAAAACCTCTACTGATTCGCCTTTTATTCTATTTGTTCTCAATTTTAGCTTAATTTGTTCAATAGTAGTCTCGTTGCTAATAAAATTTCTTGCAGTGCCTTTTAGCTTGGTCTTTATCAGGGTTATCGCTAAGGCTTCATGGGTATCCTTGATTTGTCTGTATCAAGGGCATCTAATAAACTATGCAAATTTTCAGGCTTGCCATCAAACTCTGGCAGCACTGATGAGGCAGTTTTGATAAATTCTACAACTGTTTGTGCCATTGTAACTTTTTATGAGTGGTGAATGCAGTGGTTTATGTTCTTCCCTGATGAAGTTGACTCAAAGGAGGTGAAGGGGTACGGCTTCTTGACGGTTCGGTTAGAACGGAGTTAAAGTCAATTTGGAGATTTTCTTCTATTGTAGTTGGTACTGGAAATTTCAATGTTATATCTTGCTAATGAAGATACAATTTATCCCTTACTGTTGAAAAAATTTGGTGAGCTTCTTTTTGGTGATCGTTAGTAAGTATGTGATTTACTTTACTGATCAATTCTGTTACAACATTTAGAGCTTCTAATATTATATTTAAATGTTTTGCTATTGTTTCTGTTTTTATGGTAATATTCTTGTTTATGCACTTGTATGATTTATCGGCTTTTAATTTTTCTTCTCTTAATTTATCATGGATTTCTTGCCATGTATTCATCTCTATTTGAAATTTCCCTTAAACTCTTTGTACATTATTTAATTGTCTCAATTTGTTTTTTGTGTAATTTTTTATTAAAATTGCAATTGCGACAATCAAAAATGTAGTTACACAAACAAAAATAGTTAACCATTTATCAGAAATTTCTTCTTTACTTCTATACTCGCTTTTGGTTCATGCTTGACCAATGTTTTTTCAAAGTTGTTTTCGCTATTTTCCTTACCAACTTCGTATCCTGCGATACCTATTAGTATACCATTTATTATGGTGTTCCACCATGTCATGTTTAAAAATTATTTACGAAAATTTGTAATTTTTTTTTATTTTTAGTTCATTTTCCTTAATTCTTGGATTTTTTCTTTTAACTTAATCCTATCTGCTGTATTTGTTGTAACGTTCAAAATTTTGTAAGTTTCAGCTATTTCCTTTCTTTTTTTAAATTTTTTACCTCCCCGCTTCCTTCTTTGGATTTTTGGGGCAGGTACTTTTGGTATTTCTTCTGTTTTGTTCAATTTGTTCCTCTGCCGATACTCTTCTATAGTGATCGGTTTCGGACCTTGCTTGTCTGCTTTATTTTTTAAAATTTGTTCTGAACTCTTTATAAAATCTTTGATTGTGTTTGCACACTTCTCAAAATTCTATGGAATTCCTCTTCTGTTGTTATTTCGTTCATAACAAAGGAAATAACTGAAACTGTGTATATGTACGAGAGTTAGCAGGGTATTTAAGAAACTTTACGAAAACGTCCTAAACATTCCAATTTACTTAAATATTGAATTGTTATTTATTTTACGTTTAATGAGTTCTTTTTTTTCTTTAAGTCTTTACATATATATTTCTTTAATTCTTATCAATGTTTAAAAGATTCTTTTTTTTAATATCTCCTATTGTACAAAAAAATCTGGGCAAAAATATAATATTTTTGCTAATGGTTAAGCGTCACAGGGCCGCTCAAGTTATTCTAAGTTTTAAATTATTTAAATATACTTAATATCCGCTGACAGTCGTATTGCCCATTATGCCCTGTCATATAATATTAGTTGCCTTGTAGCCGATTTATATTACACTTCGTTATGCTCGCCGGCATTCCCTTCAATTCTGATATTTGTTCATTCGAGCACCCGTCAATAATTCCTTCGTTTTGTACAATATACTTTTTGCCACAGCTTTATTAACATAATAATAATTGCCTCTTAAGGTGGGTTTGTTTTTCTTCAGTAGTATATTTTCCAAGCGGTTTTTTCTTCAAGCACATTTCTCGATATTGTGGAAGTACGTTTAGTAGATTTTCTATTTTTTTAAACTTGGCAGGACCTTTCAGATCTTTACCCAGATCTGTCAGGATCTTTTCCTCCAGCAAGATCTTTAGCAGTTTTGCCAATTTCTGATCAAGCTGGCAGGATTTTCCTCCAACTTCATTGTTTAGGAGTTTTGCCAAGTTAATCTAGTTTGGCAGTATCGCCATGAAAAGGTTTTAAATATTCAAAAATAAAATATTTGCTCACTTTGGGAGTCAGATATTAATTGTCTTTATTAAAAGAAATTCTTTCCCTTTTATACATAATTTCTTAACCTATACATTCATAATTATTCTAATACTTACGAACTAAAAATATGTAGATTTGCATAAATGGTATGCATATATATAGATTTATATTAATGGTATGCATATGTGTTGATTTGTATTAATGGTATGCAAAGTCAGCAGATTGATATTTAATGAACCATGTAAAATGTTTGTATGTGAATATTTGGGTAATTCACATTAACAAAGTAAATAAATGTAAATTAGTTGTGTGTAAATATTTTGGTGACAAACTAGCATTGACGATCGGCAAGTGTATTGACCGGGGTGAGTGATTGAGCAAAAAATAGTAAGGTGTGAACTGACAAGGGTTTCATATTCGGCATTCCATTGATGTTGGCTTACCGCTGTGTTGGGTCAATGTAATTTATGTCGCATAATATTGTAATATGATTATGCTATGACTGCGTGTGGTCGGTTCACAAAAATGCATTGGCATAGAAGCTCATGATGCGTAATGCCGCAAATGTATTGCATAGGTGGGCATGACGCATAATGCTACACAGGTATGACCTTGTCCATTAGCCTGCACATTCTCTGCCGGCGTTGCAACGACCAAAAGACATCACTGTAAAAGAATAAAGGGGTCTTCCTGGCACAGTAAAAGCTGTATTTTCTCCAGGGATATTTGCCAAAATGCGTCTTTAAGATCTATCGCGGAAATGAAGCGGGTATTTTGCAAGCGGCTAAGGATGCCATCTATGTTGGGAAGCTGGTAACATCATTAACCGTGCGTTCATTCACTTTCCTCGCGTCTAAACAAAGCCGGTTCTTCGTTCCCTTAATCATTAATGATATGGGAGAACTCCAACTACTGTTGCTTTCCTCTATAACTCCCATCTCTATCATCCTATCTAACTCCAGATATCGCTGGGGATATTGGGTAGTGGCTCTGTTTAACCGGTAAGTTCTCATTTACTACTTCAATGGCGTGTTGTTCTATATCGCTGCGTCCTAAACCTAATACAGCAAAGGATGGCTGCGCTTAATAACCGAAATAAAACTTAAATTAATTATCGAAGTATCAAAGGCTGAAAAGGACGTCTTACCGCTAAAAGTGTGTGGAAAAAAATATATTAAAGTGCAAAATATTGAAAGCAGTTGAAAGTGCTGAAATTTAGTTACCGCAAATTCACGGAACCGGCCACCGGTACACTCAAAGCGGACCTGCAGTAAGCTATAAGGTAGTGAAAAGTACAGTTTGATTAAATAAAATCATAAAATTAAATAAAATATAAAATTTAATTAAAACTAAAATTTTATAAAACCTAAAATTAAATAAAATGTAAAATTCAATTAAACTACAGTTTTATAAAACCTAAAATTTAATAAAATATAAAATTTAATTAAACCTAAAATTTTATTAAAACCTAAAGTTTAGTCAAATCTAAAATGTAATAAAAGCTGAAATTAAATAAAACCTCACATTAAGAAAATTAAAAATTTAATAAAATTCTAAATTTAATAAAAGCTAAAAGTAAATAAATCTTAAAATTAAATTAAACCTGCAATTAAATTAAACCTAAAATTTAATAAATCCCAAAATTAAATTAATCCTAAAATTTCATAAAGTATAAAATTTAGTAAAATCCAAGAATTTAATTAAATCCAAAATTAAATTAAACATAAAATTTAATAAAACCTACAATTAAATTAATATTAAAATTTAATAAAATCCAAAAGTTTATAAAACCTAAAATTAAATAAAAGCTAAATTAAATAAAATCTACAATTTAGTAAAATCTAAAACTAAATAAAACCTAAAATCAAATAAAACATTAAACAAATAAAACCTTAAATAGATCCAAATAAGCTTTATAAAATACTACTATATTATAAAATAAATTAAACCAAAAAGCATTTAAGAAAAAAAAATCGTATTGGTTTTTTCTAAATAAATTAAATTTATAATAACTGTCACACAATAAATTAAATAAATTACTTAAATAATAAAAATATAAAATAATCAATGCGAATAAATAAGACATATATTTACGTAGCTACATATGCATACTTATACATGCAAACACAAACAAATATAATTCTCATGAAATTCTTGCTTAATTTTTTTTATTACAGGTGCTGATCCGGCGGGGTATCCCTGGACCTCACCCACCCAAGAAGTTTGATTTTAATTTAATTGCGTGAAAGCCAACGGGAAATCCGCAAGGAGGAAAAAACCTTAAGCCACGGTCATTCTCACCTGTATTCAAACACACTTGCGTAAGGGTTGCGCCGCTGCCGCCGGCGCTGAGGTTCTTTGGCAACTGCCAGAACGTTTGGGCAATTGCTCTCGGGGATCCGTACGATTAAGTCGAGTTTTTGTTATTAAACCACTTAAATAAAAAATATATTGTTAACTTTAAATTCATTGTTGTACTCATTTCAACTTCTTAGTTTGTGTGGAGCGAGTTGGCTCCTTAATTTTTTTCCGAGATCCTTAAGTGGAGCCGAGCAGGGACTCTTGTGAAAGTGAAAATCCTTTAGGTTCAAAAGAGGAAAAAAGCTGAAAAGTGAGAAAAAAAAACAAAAAAGCTGATGCCAATGTCCTTAAATAATAGAAGTCTTGAAAAGCAATAATTATCCATACAATATGATATTAACTTAATAAACCAGCGAAGCCTGGAAATGGACAAAAAACGAAACCTAATAACAACACAAGAAACAGAAAACAAAACAAAGCAATTTTGCAGCGTTACATATATACCTAAACTCACCGAAAGCTTTAAGATAAATGTTATTAACGAGAAAAATAGCATAGCTCTAGGATACAAATCAAACTACACCGTAAATAACATATTTACACAAACAAAGAGCCCTATCGAAGCCCTACAACAAAACAACGTGGTGTACGAGATCACATGTAAAGGAAAAGAAAATGAGGACTGCAACCATTGTACATAGGAACTACGAAACGAGCATTGGGCGTTCGACTAACAGAACACGAAGCGGAAATAAAGAACCACAGAAACAATACTGCCTTATCACAGCACATCACATCGAGTGGACATAAGGCCGATCTGGCGAATATGAAAATTTCAGACAAAAACAAACGCGGGAGAGCCAGATATACGTTAGAAGCTTGAGAATAATGCAGCAGAGAGAAAACACAATAAACAAAAAAGAAGACACCGCAGACATCGCCGCAACTTACCTTTTGTGTTTATAACAAATTTAGTATGACAATGATACCCAACATGTGTGGTACCGATGATCCTAACTTAGTTTTTAAAGTTTTATAATACATATAATTAAAGTAAGTGATGTTTTTGCTTTTACTCAAATACATGTTTGTTCATGCATGTGCCTTCAGTGTGCTTAAAACATTTGTTGACTCTATAACTATATACATATATATGTACTAATTATTAACTTTTATTTAATATTTTTTTAAAAATATAAAAAAATTTTTTGTTTCTTGTTGAAAATAGATTCCGCCCTTGAAAATGCTAGGATGACTAGGGAAACGTTGGGCTGTAACAGTGAATAAACTTGTTTATTTGCACTGACAACGCAATAGGTCAAGTAGCCTTGCATAATATTGTAACGAATGTTAGCAGCACTGAGCGATGCTATCGTCTCTAAGCCCGATGCTACATAAACGAAACAATAATTGCATCTACACATATGTACCATGTACGTATACGAGCGTCAATGCACAAACACATGCATATATCTGAGATACTCCTGAAAGTATGCAATGAGAAAGAAACCATAAAATCGTGCAATTATAGTTACAGCTGAGAAGTTGAGAACTAGTAGATTCTGGAAGCGCCTAGAAAATGCGAACGTTGAAATCAAAGAGTATAAAAGGCGGCTATTGTAGAGGCGATGGAATTCAGTTGGATTTGAGCTGTCAAGCAGATTCGACTACGACGCTATCTAGCGAGCAAAAGCAGTATTATTTCGAATAGTAGAGTTTCATTTGAGATATCAATCAGTTTGGTTATTAAGCAAGCTATTCGTTGCACAGTTTGAGTGTTATTGTGAAGTAATTTAATAAAGGCCATTTTGCATTATTACATATTGGAGTTATTTATTCAACAGTTTAGTGATTCGAACTTAGCAGAGGATTGCAAATAAGAGGATTGCAGTAAATTCGTTACAATTGGTGTCAGAAGAGGAATTGTTGAATAAATTCCAGAGGACAACAAGGACATGGCAAAGTTCAGTGAATTGAAGATCCAGCAACTAAAGAAGGAGTTGGAGAGCCGTGGATTGAATACAAGCGGCGTTAAACTTGAACTTCAGGCACGGCTACGAGAGACAATGGAAGCAGAAGGATTGATGTGGACGAGTATGTCTTTTATCCTGATGGGGACGAGACAACAGCAAAAATTGAAGAGAAAATGAAACATCGCAGACCTTTACGAGCACAGACTTGAACATGATATTGGCTGCAAATCTGCAAAAACATCGACAGTAACATCAATGTCGTCGCAAATTGCATCCCAACTGGAAGAGCAGAAGACATATATGGCATCCCAACTGAAGAGCAAAAGACGTATATGTCATCACAGATGGAATCCCAAGAGACACGAATAACATCGAAGATTGAGACACAAGAAACCCGTATGTCAGAAATGTCGACACAGATTACATCAAAGATGGAGAGAGAACTGAAAGAACAAGAGGCACGCATAACAGTAAAACTCGAAGCGCAAGAGGCGCGTATGTCATCAAAGCTCGAAGAGCGTATGGACGAGAAAATAACGCAGTTTGAGGAAAAAATCGAAGCCGAGGTGGATGCTCTAAGAGGTCGTATACAAGAGTTGCAATTAAATCGCCCAGCTGTTTCAGCAAGCAATCCAAAGGTAAAAACACCATCCTTTGACGTTTATGTTCCTTTCCAGGCCTTTAAGCTACAGTTTGAGAAGACCGCAGCAGCGAACAACTGGAATGCTGAAGATAAAGTCGCAGCTCTATTCGTAGCGTTAAAAGGACCAGCTGCGGAAATCTTACAGACCATCCCAGAGTACGAGCGGAACAACTACGAAACATTGATGAGCGCTTTAGCGAGACGTTACGGAAGCGAGCATAGGAACAGATATACCAAATGGAGTCGGATATTGAAAGGCAAGCGCATTTAGCGAATGCGGACGCACCCGTAGAATACACCGAAAGGGTAAAGACTCAGAGCTTTATAAATGGCATACGGGACGTCGAAACAAAGCGAGCTACATACGCAAACCCAAATCCAACATTCGCATAAACGGTATCACAAGCTGATTCAGGAAACAGCGTCGCTTCTGTGTAAGCCAGTTTTCAAAGCACGCCGTGTGGAAGTAGAAAGGCCAGAGTGGGTAGATACAATTCTGGAAGTTCTGAAGGGATCACAACAGAAAAATGCCGGAGTTATGAAGTGTTTTCAAGTGCGGTAACCCAAGTCACATTGCACGTGTTGCAATGGCACCGGTCCCTGGTAGTTCCAACTTGGGAGGCCGTAAACGCAAAACGGGAGGAGATGAGGAACAGCGTGCCAGATGTAAAAATCGAGAGCTAGCTCCAGCTGTTGAATGTCCTGTGATATCTATCTCACAATTGGAGGAAATCAAGCAGTCTTATCGTCAGAGGGAATGTGGATGGCAAGGAGCGTGTACTGACTGTAGATACGGGCGCATCTCATTCCTTGATTCGATCTAATTAGTCAACAGGAGAGTAAACCCGTTACCTGGAGCAAGGTTGCGTACGGCCACAGGCGAGTATAACCAAGTCCAGGGAGAAGTGATATGTGAAGTCCTAATTGGGAAGGTCATGGTACTACACAAATTCGTTGTGGCGGAGATCGTTGAATAAGTCATATTGGGAGTGGACTTCTTGGTTGACCATGACATCAAGATCGATATGCAGAAAAGGGTGATGCGTTATAAGAACCAGGATATACCACTTAACTTCAGTTTGCAGAAAGGATTCAGTAGTAATCGAGTACTGGTGGAGAAGACTCGGCAAAACCACGGATGTCAAAGGCAAAGGTTAATAGGTCGAATGGGCCAAATAAAGCCAAAATCAAAAATTTAATAATTTGGGAAAAATTTAAACAACGTGACATCAGGACGGACAAGGCGACAGCTGTTTCGATTATACCTTGTAAATCTCTTCAAAGCCTTTTCTCCCGGGAGTGGGAGTCGAACTCGCACCCTACGATAGTTGAAATGGTTGTAAACGCATTCAGCTACGTCATGCCTGTGTGTGAAGTCTTTCCCAATGCCTTCTTTATGCATATTTTAATCTTTTACACATTGCATACTTCGTATGCAATTATGTGTTAAAAGCTATGCTTGGTACGGCGGTTTTCAAAGGAACTTGGTTTTTGTTGCTGTTTTCGTTCTATTTATAGAACTACAACGAATAACCAATTTTGTCTGTTTGTAGATTTTTAATAATCGGGATTGCCATATTGCTAAATGTATGAAAACATTTATTTGAAGCAAAAATTATTAAATAAATTATAAAATTAAAAAATTGCTTCAAATAAATGTTTTCATACATTTAAAAGCAATATGGGCAATCCCGATTATTAAAAAGCATACAAATCAAAAATACCTGCGAGAGAAAACCACTGGCATTGACAAAACCCAAAAGACGCAGGAAACGAAGCAACGAATTTCCGAGACAGAATGCGAGGGTAGTTTCAAGCCGGAGCGCACTATCTTGTGAAACGTGAGAACGATACTGATTATGCGAAGACAATCCGTCAAAGTGCAAGCTCGTCGAAGAAGTTCATTGGCCAAACAACAGATTGCGAGGGAACGATCAAGGGACGAATGAGTAGTAAGATGAACGCAGGTACAATGAGAACAAAAATTCGGAAGGTTTCTTGGAGAGAGATTTGGTACTGTTATACAACCCTCACCGGTGGAAAGGTGTTCCATCCAAGATTCGGTGCAGTTGGGAAGGCCCGTACAAGGTTGTGAAGAAGATCAGTGATACCATATACCGCATTGAGAAGCCACGAATTAGAAGAGTGGTTCATTGGAAAGGCTGGCAGCGTACAGATCGGAGCGATTTGTCTGATCGGGACAATCAGACTTAGGTGGAGGGCAGTGTAACGATGTTAGCACCACTGAGCGATGATATCGTCTCTAGGCCAATGCTAAGCAGTGACGCTGAATTAACATCCATAGATCAATCATTATGTATCTACATAAACGAAAAATAATTGCGTCTACACATATGTACCATGTACGTATACGAGCCAGCGGAGAGTCAATTCACAAACACATGCATATATCTGAGATACTCCTGAAAGTACGCAATGAGAAAAAAACTATAAAATCGTGCAATTGTAGTACAGATGAGAAGTTGAGAGCTGCTGGACTAGTAGATTCTGGAAGATGCGAACGTGAAATCAAAGAGTATAAAAGGCGGCTATTGTAAAGGCGCTGGAATTCAGTGGATTTGACCTGTCAATCAGTTTCGAGTAAGACGTTATCTAGCGAGCAAGAGCATATTATTTTGAATAGTATAGTTTCATTTGGGCTATCAATCAGTTTTGCTATTAAGCAAGCTATTCGTTGCACAGTTTGAGTGTTATTGTGAAGTATTTAATAAAGGTCATTTTGCATTATTACTTACTTACTTAATTGGCGCTTAACCGTCTAAACGGTATGGCCGTCCAACAAGGCGCGCCAGTCGCTCCTTCGCTCCGCCAACCGGCGCCAATTGGTCACACCAAGGGAGTTTAAATCGTTTTCCACCTGGTCCTTCCAACGGAGTGGGGGCCGCCCTCTACCTCTGCTTCCATAGGCGGGTTCCGATAGAAACACTTTCTTGGCCGGAGCATCATCTTCATTCGCATAAACATGGCCTAGCCAGCGCAGCCGCTGCGTTTTAATTCGCTGGACTATGTTGATGTCTGCGTATAGCTCGTACAGCTCATCATTAAATCTTCTTCGGTACTCGCCATCGCCAACGCGTAGAGGTTCATAAATCTTTCGCATTATTACTTATTGGATTTATTTATTCAACACTTTAGTGAGTTCGAACTTAGCAGAGGATTGCAAATAAGAGGATTTGCAGTAAATTCGTTACAATATTATAAAACATACAAAAAAGCTTGCATTAAAAAAAAGCAAATAAAAAAAGCAACCAAAATATATAGATGGTAAATTCTTTAAAAGAAAAAACAGTGTACACGTATAACACCGCTTATGAACCTAGCGGGTGCTGCTAGCATAAAACATAAAGATTAATTAAATATACCTTATTTTCTTCAAATATAGAGAGGATGGAAGACCTCAAAGTCAACGTCACAAACTTAACAGGTGCTGTTAATGCCCTGCTGGAAAAGATTAAAACCTTAGAGAGACGTGTAACGGAGTTGGACCGGGCCAATAATGCATTCAATGGTCATCCACATAGCGCGGAATTGGAGGAAGTGTTAGCGCAAGCTCCCATGATTGAGGCCGACATTCGCGAAATATGTCGTCTGCCTGATTGTGTGAAAGAACTTCAGGTTTTTGATGGAAGCCCTATACACTTCGTGTCCTGGGTACACTCCGTAGAAACCAGCCTTGCTGACTTTTCAGTCATCAAAGGAAAACCCTTATACTGTGCTATATTACAGCACATTCGACAAAAAGTCCGCGGCACGGCGGATAACGCTCTGATTTCTTACAATATTTTTGCAACAATTGGTCCAAAATAAAGGAGTGCCTGACTTTGCATTACGTAAATAAGCGAGATGTCCGCACTCTAGAACACTAATTGCATCAATTGTAACAGAGAGGTGGCACTGTTGACGAGTTCTACGCTCGAGTAAACCACCTATTCAATTTGATTCTGAACAAATTGCAAACCGAGTCTTACAGGGACGAAACCACGAAGGTCCTTAGGGATACTTACAGAAATAGGGCGTTGGATGTATTCATCCGCGGTCTAAATGGGGAGCTCTCAAGGATGCTCCTCGTTCAACGCCCCAAGACTCTTCCAGAAGCTTATTCAGTTTGCCTGGAGTTGCAGAATGTCAACTTAAGGAATTTATCGCTTCACCCATCTCCAGGTAATAATCGTATAGTGGTCCCTTTTAACAATTTGAACGATACTAAACCCTCCTTCGAGGTGAGACCACTGGTGATTCCACCCAAGCCCACCTGGCGTCAACAGGATCGCAGGGCTCCATTCGATATAAGGGATCGTTTTTCAGGTAACTATCGTGCTCCAACCGCTACTCAGTCTACGAATCCCCCCGTCGAAAAAAAGGATGTAGACCGCTCTACGTAATCCATTCAAACGCGAAGAAAGATCGGAAAACCTTCCGAGGATACAACAAAGGCTTTTCCACTCAACAACCGGCACCGATAAGCGTAATACCAAGGTAGAACAAGAAACCAAGAACGAGGATGAAGGGGATTTTCTATCGGAGGGTCATCTAGCGTACCATACTTAGGGTACACACTCTCAGATGGCCGCATTCTCGAATTCGTGATTGGCACAGGGGCCAACACAATTTCATTAGCGAAAAAATTGCAGCTGGAGGTGATCCCGTAGAGAAAGTGTTTAATGTCCACTCAGCTGGTGGAGAGGTGCAAATTAATAAAAATATAGGTTTACAATTTTTCAAGATGTGGGCTTCCCATCTAAGATAGCATTCTTAGTTCTTCCGGGACTGAAATTCTTCGCCGGTATTATCGGCGATGATACGCTGAGAATGTTAGGGGCAGTAGTTGACAGGAAGAACAATTTCTTCACAACTATTGACTTAACGTCTGGCTTTCACCAGATACCGATGAAGGCGTCGGATATAAACTAAGACAGCGTTCTCAACGAAGAACGGGAAATACGAATTCCTACGCTTACCCTTTCAAGGATTCGCGAAGCAAACCTTAAAGTAAATCTGGCGAAGACCTGTTTCTTCGAAAAAGAAGTAGAATTCCTTGGGTACGTCATACTCCCGACGGCGTTCGCGCTGACCCAAGCAAAGTCGAAGCGATTAAGCTTATATCACCACCAGAAAATCTCAAAGGATTTGAAAAGCGTTTTAGGCATGACTTCTTATTACAGGAAGTTCATAAAAGACTACGCAAAAGTGGCCAAACCACTAACCAATCTCACACGAGGAGAATGCTCAGGTGAAAGCAAATTTTTCCAAAAAAGTAAAAATTGAACTTGACGACAGGCCCTTCAGACATTTCATGACCTAAAACAGCTTCTTGTATCTGCTGATGCACTTGCCTTTCCAGATTTCGAAAAACCATTTAACCTAACTACGGATGCCTCGAACTTCGCAATTGAGGGCAGTCCACTCCAGGGAGCAGTAGGCGAGGGACAAACCTATAGCTTACATTTCACGATCTTTAAATAAATGCGAAGAAAACTATGCCACTAACGAGAAAGAACTCCTCACTATAGTTCGGGCTCTCGATAATCTGCGGTCGTACCTATACCGTGCCAAGAAAATTAAGATATACACCGATCACCAACCACTAACGGTTTTCTCTGAGTTGCAGAAACTACAACGCTAAACTGAAACGCTTGAAGGACAGGATAGAGGAGTACAATTGTGAGATAATCTGCAAACCGGGAAAATCGAATTTAGTTGTTGTTGTTGTTGTTGTAGCAGTGCTTCGCCCCACCTAACAGACGCGACCGATCACAAACTGTCATCAATATCCTCTAACGGGAGTCCAAGGAAACTTGCTGTTTCAACAGGGGTGGACCTAGGGAAAGGGGTGTTAGAGGCGTTGGTTCCACATTACAATTAAAGAGATGGTTGGTGTCATGTGGGGACACATTGCAAGCGGGGCATACATTTTGTATGTCGGGGTTGATTCTGGATAGGTAAGAGTTTAACCTGTTACAGTATCCAGAACGAAGTTGAGCCAGAGTGACACGCGTTTCCCTGGGGAGTATGCGTTCCTCTTCCGCAAGTTTTGGATACTTTACTTTGAGTACTGGGTTCACCGGGCAATTCCCGGCATAAAGGTCCGACGCCTGTTTGTGGAGTTCACCAAGGACCTGCTTGTGTTTTTTCGCTTCATACGGCTGTGTTCTCAGATGCCGTATTTCCTCAAAATGCTTACGGAGATGACTCCTTAAGCCCCTAGGCGGTGCTGGCTCGTCAATCAGATGTCTGTTGGGATGCCCAGGTTTCTGGGTATTCAACAGGAACTGTTTGGTCAGCATCTCGTTTCTTTCCCTGATGGGGAGTATTCTCGCCTCATTATGTAGATGGTGTTCTGGGGACATAAGAAGACAGCCCGTGGCAATTCTGAGAGCAGTATTTTGGCAGGCCTGTAGCTTCTTCCAGTGGGTAATTTTTAGGCTTGGCGACCATATGGGTGACGCGTAGCACGTAATCGGCTGGCTAATTGCTTTGTATGTAGTCATGAGCGTTTCTTTATCTTTTCCCCAGGTACTGCCAGCAAGGGATTTGAGGATTTTGTTACGGCTCTGAATTCTCGGAACAATTGCGGCTGCGTGCTCACCAAAATGTAGATCCTGATCAAACGTCACACCCAAGATTTTGGGGTGTAGGACAGTCGGTAGCGTAGAGCCATCGACGTGGATGTTCAAAATGGTCGACATTTGGGACGTCCATGTTGTAAATAAGGTCGCGGAAGATTTAGTCGGTGATAATGCCAGGTTTCGCGAGGCGAAAAAACTGGAGAGATCAGGGAGGTAGCCGTTTATTTTATTGCATAGCTCATCGATCTGTGGGCCTGGGCCTGTGGCCATTACTGTGCAGTCATCGGCGTAGGAAACGATTGTGACTCCTTCCGGTGGTGAAGGTAGTTTAGATATGTAGAAATTAAACAAAAGTGGGGATAGGACACCACCCTGTGGCACCCCTTGTTTAATTCTCCTTGGCTTTGATGTTTCGTTTCTAAATAGCACCGATGCCTGCCGACCACCCAGATAATTTGCGGTCCACCTTTTAAGACATGGGGGAAGGGTAGACCCTTCCAGGTCTTGCAGTAACGAGCCGTGGTTGACCGTATCAAAAGCTTTTGATAGGTCTAGCGCTACGAGTACTGTTCTATGGTGGGGGTTTTGATTTAAACCGCAATTTATCTGGGTACTAATGGCATTTAGCGCGGAGGTAGTGCTATGGAGTTTTCTGAAGCCATGCTGATGGGAGGCTAGTTGCAAATTTGCTTGGAAATAAGGGAGCAAAATGGCTTCGAGCGTCTTTGCTACTGGCGATAGGAGAGATATCGGACGATACGACTCTCCTATGTTAGCTGGTTTACCAGGCTTTAGTAGCGGGACCACCTTGGCCATTCTCCATTTCTCGGGTATGACAAAGGTGGAAAGAGACAGGTTGAAGACCTGCGCTAAATATTTGAAACCCTCTTTCCCTAGGCTTTTAAGCATCGGCATGGCTATGCCGTCTGGGCCCACTGCTTTGGATGGTTTAGCGCGACCAATGGCGTCCTCAACCTCTTTAGCGGTGATGGTGATTGGTGACGCGCTGAATTTGTGTTTATGTGCGTGTCTGTTGGCCCTCCGTCTAACTTTGTCGACCGTAGAATGCATTATATATTGTCGGCAGAAAGCGCTCGCGCATTTTTTCGCATCCGACAGCACTTTGTCGCCAAAGGCGATGGAAACTTTGTCTTTGTGCTTAGTCGGATTCGATAGGGACTTTACGGTGGACCAAAGTTTACCCACACCGGTAGAGAGGTTACAACCTCTTAGGTGCTCCTCCCATTTCGCCCGCTTGTGTTCATCCACAAGCAATCTGATGCGTTGGTTTATATCCCTTATTTGGGGGTCGCCTGGATCAAGCTGCCTTATAAGGTCACGTTCTCTCGCTAAGTTTGCGAATTTAGTCGCCGATGCTCTCTCTCGTCTCAAAACCGAAGTTAATGTGTTAGCCGATCATATCATTATTCAACCTCCATCTGTTTCAGGACAGGATACCAAAAGTGCTGGACTCGAAAGAGAACCCGAAATTGACACTGTCACTAAATGCACGATGCATTCAGCAGATCAGGATAATTCGGATTTAATACCACACGTAGAGGCCCCCTTAACGTTTTAAAACCCAAATAATCTTCAGAGACGGTAATCAGCCACAATGCCGGGAGCATCCTTATCCGGGATATAGCAGACACTATGTGTCATTTCCTGAACCGGATACCGCCGGATTGGTTACTATTTAAGGGAATGCCTCAACCCAAATATGATAAGTGGGATAAAAATTCCTGAGATATTCCTCGCTTCAATTCAAAACGCGTTCATAAACAACTTCCAGAGGCACTGCATTAAAATAACCCAGAGGGTGGTGGAAGATGTTACGGTTCCTGACAGGATCTACGAAATAATCGAGAGGGAGCACAAACGAGCCCACATAAATCCCCGTGTGAATAAAGCACAAATACTCGAGCAATTTTATTTTCCCGCAATGTCCAAGCAATTAAGAGAATACGTTAGGCAGTGTGATACTTGCAAATTAAACAGGTACGGTAGGCATCCGGCGAAAATGTTCCTCCAATGTACTCCAATACCAAATTATCCCTGCGAAATTTTACACGTCGACCTCTTCGAAATAGAGAAGCAAAAGTATCTTAGTGCAAATGATAAGTTCACGAAATTTGCCATTCTTTTCCCAATAAAGAACAAATCTTCCGTTCACCTCCGAAGAAAGCTTACTGATCTCCTGCACTATTTCTCCGTACCTAAAATATTAGTTATAGACAATGAGAGGGGATTTTTGACTCCCCTTGTCCTAAATTATATACGATCCCTTGGCATAGAGGTTTACCAAACTTCTACACAACGAAGCGAAGCTAATGGTCAGGTTGAGCGTCTGCACTCACCGTTGATTGAAATATACTATTGTATTTCGGTTGTATATAACAGACTTACTCCAAAAGAACGCATTTCTATTGTAGTGGACAGGTAAAACAATACTGTCCACTCTGTTATCAGACGAAAACCAGAGGATGTGTTCTTCAACCGCACCTCAAGAATAAATTATCAGGAATTGGTGAATATCCGAGAAAAAATTATGGAGGATATAAAGGCCTTATTGGACAAAGAACAGGAGGTCAGGAATGTGAGGTGAACGCTAAACGCACAACTCCGCGTTCCTTTGAAACAGGGGAAAAGTTGTTGATTACCAACAAACAAATAAAGGCAAAAGAAAAGCCTCTTTATAAGGAAGAAACAGTCACTGAAGACAGAACGTAACTATTGTTACCGAAAGTGGAAAAAGTTCCACAAAAGTGACGTCAAAAACGTCTAATATAACATTGGTCAGAAGGCAACTCTTATGGTTAGATCTTTATGACCCAGGGTTTTGGGTGCAATTAACTTGCAGCCGATCTAGTCAGATATTGGTTCAATTCCAAATAACTCGATGGCTCGACTGACGACAATCGGTGTGGTTCACCTCCACCGCGAGGACTATGCTTTAATTTGACGTGAAGCCACTCGTGCCCTTAGTAGGTCATTTGCAATTATCAACGCTTATAACTAAAAAGGATCAAACGAACCTTCCAATTTCAGCTGGGAAAAACGCCTACATTCCAATGCAAATTCAGCGAAAAGGATTTCGAACCAACAGTGTGCGCACTGAGGAAACATAAATGTACACATATTATAAACACCAAATCGGTGAAGAAGAAAATTTCGCTCATATAAAAAAAAGGAGAATGGAATTCGCTTATTAGAGCGAAATTAACACAAAATAAACAAGTAAGGACGGGACTGTCTTCGGTGTGCCGAAGACTCATACCTTTGATGAATGGGGCTGAACAATAATCTTATCCCGTTCGTAATCTCCAAATAATCGGATGAATAAGATAAGAAATATATAGTGAATAGATGTACATACCTAAACGATTTTTAGATAAATATAAAATAAAAATAGGTAGGTACTTTTTGTGAGGATGCAAAGCTTGTACGTGGCTGATTGTTTGGTGGTGAGGAGCGGCGGCAAGCAGGTATGCTTGCGGGCCCAGGCTAGCTCGT
Source organism: Eurosta solidaginis (assembly GCA_029619165.1). NCBI lineage: Eukaryota > Metazoa > Arthropoda > Insecta > Diptera > Tephritidae > Eurosta > Eurosta solidaginis. Next base: position 15,840 of record JARSSU010008779.1, on the reverse strand, counting down.
CGTCTTGGGCGGGGTATTGCACCCCCGACCTCACCCGCAGCCACATGAACAAGAAAGGTTTATACCTGCATATGTTGTAAAAGAAGGGAAAGCTGAGAAAGATGGAAACATACGTGAGGGGCAAAGTTAAGAGGGAAGAGAGTATAATGGGGGCAAAAGATGAAGGCCTGTCCTGTCAGTTGGAGTCTATCCTCCTCTGCAGTGCAACTTGTACAGCACCGTGAGCACTGTGCTGACTCCTATCTCCTTACAGTGCCCGCAAACCTGACACTAGTCTATCCCCTGCTACTCAGTCATTTTCCCTAAACACTCGCCTTCACCTTACCTTGCCACGCACAAGCACAGCACCAACACCAAAAATAGGAATTTAGCCCTGCATGATCAAAAATCTATGTTTTCATCCATACATTCTATAATTTTAGTAACAATTTAATCTTGCTTAAGCCTACCCCCTAGAGCTATCTAATTCATTGACTGAAAACAAATGATAAATAATATGATATAAAAACCCGCTTAGAATTAAATTTTAAGAAAAAAGCAAAACAATATGATAATATACGATTTCAATTAATTTCGATTAAATTCAAATCAAATCAATGGTTTGTAAAGGCAAACAAAAAAGTAAAAAGGAAAACGAGAGGTGAAGTTCCTATACTAGTAGAAAAAAGGTTTATGAACCACCCTAATATATTATCTTACTGACTACTATCTTAAAATCTACAGATATAAAATTCAAACAAAATAAAATAAGAGGGCGAACAAAAAAAATTCAAGAACCCTAGTCCCTGACCTATAATGCACTCAATACCGCTCAAGTAAATCTAAAGCAAATTTGTACAAAGCAAAAGTAGGTCATGAAAGTAAAGCAAAAACCAGTATGGCATTTTATAACAAAATGTGTATATGTTTGTAGCTATGTACATTCCTTACGTTTAGGTTTCCTTCTTCTATTTTCTCAAGAAGATCAGGCATTATATGCTAATATATGTACATACATTCAAATATGTGTATTGGCAAAAATATTGTGCTCAAATTTCACTCACCCATATGCTCGTACTCCAACGGCGCCGGTGCAGTTGAGTGGATATGCTGAATTTGCTGAAATAGTAAGAGTCAAAAACATACATACATTTGTACGCTAGGCCACGCTCACGTTAGCCACACTCAACCACTCAGCCAAGATCACTCGCTAGTGGTCTTTAGTATTGAGTGCTTTGGTAGTATCAAATCTACCAGCGCGATGATTAAATGTAAAAATATAAAAAAATGTATATTAGCTGAGGAAAACATTTATTAGTGCTGAAGGCACCCTATCACATGCATAATCTCGGGGTGTGAAGCTAGCAAAAGGATTATATTGGAATTGATATTGCCAATAATCATAAATGAGTGAGTACAAAAAAATTAAAAAAAAATGGCAAAAAAATTCGAAAATTTAAAAATTCTTATTTGGTGCTACCATAGGTAGCAAAAACCATGTGCAAACGAAAAATGTGTATATGGTGGAAGATGGAGATATAAAAATACAAAAAAAAATAGATGTCAAACTGAAGTAGAAAATTAAAAAAAGGAGAAAATGAAGAAACGAAGAGAAAAAAAAATGATGGAGGCAAAAGTGCCACCATTAACTCCTGAAATATGGAGTTAAGGTAAAACTCAAAAATTCTATGTTGGAAAAATAAATGCTTCGCCCCGGAAATTAACTAACCCTTTTGCCCGTTCCCTGTCAAAATTATGACCCTTATACCAATATTTAAATAAACGTAATAATATATCCAAAATATACAAAATTCATAATGTGACTAAATGTGTTGTTTGAAAAGCTCCTCAATCCGCCGGTGTTTGTTGTTGTTTATGTTGCCAAAGTAATGTGAACTAGCCCCAAAAAATATACAAATGTTGTTACAGCTTTGTTGTGGTTGTTGCTAGTGTTTTCTCTATTGTGCGCTTTGCCAAAAACCGTCTTGTATTTTTTTTGTTGTATATGGGGTTGTTGCGGCCCAATGCCGCCGGTGAAAATTGCTATCGATGTTGAAAATTTTTATTGTGTTTTTTAAGAATTTGTATGAAGAATTTGTTGTTGTTGTTTGTGTGGTGTGCACGGTAAAATAAAAATGTAGTGTAGGGCTTTGGATGCGTGATAATTGTTGTTGGCCGGAATGTCGCCAATATGCAATATGATAAGTTTTATTGTGGCGTTGCGCTGCCGATGTAACCGAGATGGTGTAGTTGTTGTCGGCCGGTATGTCGCCAAGATGAAAATATATACTAGTTGTGGTGGTTGCGGCCGTATGTTGCCAATAAAAAGTGCTGTAGTGGTTGTGTAGTGTCGGTTTGCCGGTAAGAATGTAGTTGCTGTGTTGCTGCGTTCTAACCCCGCCAATAAAACATGTTGCCAAAATTGTGTCGAATGTGTTATTGTTGGGTGCTTCGCCGTCGGCTAAATAAAAATGTAGTGCGGTGTTTGTGGATGGTGGTAATGTTGTTGGGCGGTATTTCGCCAATGTAAAAATATGAGATGGCTGTGGTCGTTTTTGTTGCGGCCAAATGCCGCCCGTGAAAATTGCCACCTTCTAACTTAACAAGTTCTTGTAGTTGTTGTTGGGCGGTACGTCGCCAAGAACCGCGCCCAGTGGGTCTTCTCCACAGAAAAATCAATTGCGCGCTGAAATTAAATGCAAAAGAAAATCTATTTAGAAAATTGAAAGGTAAAGCGTATCTATGTACATGTACAAATACACAGTTGCCTATGGATTTCCTGTCTGCATAGTCATATACTCATCTACATACATATATTTGTATGTAGGAGCGTAAATGTCGATGCAAGTTTTCTTTTGGCTGCTTGGGAGGTAGGCAAGGTTGAAGACCCAGCTCCCGTCAAGCATGCCTGGAAAAAAATGTAGTGTTCTTACCTCTTGCAAAATCTATTTGCAGAAAACCGCTTCCAGCTCTTTGCACCTACCGCGCAAATTTTCGACGCGCACAATTTTCTTTACAAAGCGGGCTAATTCGCGCACTACTAAAGACTATGCAATTTGTTATTTACGGTTGGAAACGCGCACTTCACTTGTAATTTTTCACTACTCACTTGCACTGGGCACTGTTGAAACAAGACTTTGGTCCGTTGACTCAGTTTTTCCCTTCTATAGCCACCGCCGTGGTAAGGAACGTTACCAGAAACGGAAAATTTTTACCATTATATGCCAAACTTTCTTTTCGGCTTTCCCGTATTTTCCAACTATACAATCATGCACTCATACATTCACACGCTTACCGCTCCACAAAACGAACACCTGCACAGATACATTTGGTTCGCGCCTTGACCGCTCACACTGATACATTCACACGTTCATAGCCTTGTACCAATACACATCCGCATACATAATACAGAACAAAACAAACAAATAGGTGCATGGCATTCGTCAATGTTGCTATGTTGTTAGCAACATGGTGCATATGTTATTTATTATAACAACATGATGCAAGCGCAACATCTTTTACGCTCAACATGGTTCACTAGTACATGTGTCAATACATGGTATTAGATAGGCACATGCGGCTAGGCACGGCACACACATAACCATATCCTCAATCTGCACAGTATGGAGACAGGCTGTTGTTACAAGTTTCACGTTTTTTGTGGTCTGCATGTAAAAACTATGACTACAAATCACGTAAAATAATAAAAAACACGTGTTTCAACAATATATGACGTAAACGTAAGTGTTTGAATTTGATGAAATTTGAAGCTTATAGCCGTAAAATAGGGGCAAAAATGACAGTTTATATGAAGTATATAATATATATACTACCGATCTCTATAGATTTTTTCAGAGAATAATATATGCTATATACATATGCATTTGTTGAAATTTGAAGCTATTAGCTGTTAAAATGGGGCAGAAAGTGCGAAAAGTTTCTTATCTGTAACAATCGCTTGTATGAGATATATACTATAGTAAGTTAAACTTTTACAAATTGGAAATTCATATTTTTTACACGGGAGACGTGCCCTTATTGAATGCAAACTTATATCTGACTATAACATAATAATTATACAATCTAACTACGTTTGCCTTACCGCGATGAAGTGAAAACTGCTGATCACGCGCTTCCCACAGGTGAGTTTGTTATTATACTCAGTTGAGCAGAGCTCACAGAGTATATTAAGTTTGATTGGATAACGGTTGGTTGTACATATATAAAGGAATCGAGATAGATATAGACTTCCATATATCAAAATAATCAGGATCGAAAAAAAATTTGATTGAGCCATGTCCGTCCGTCCGTCCGTCCGTCCGTTAACACGATAACTTGAGTAAATTTTGAGGTATCTTGATGAAATTTGGTATGTAGGTTCCTGAGCACTCATCTCAGATCGCTATTAAAATGAACGATATCGGACTATAACCACGCCCACTTTTTCGATATCGAAAATTTCGAAAAACCGAAAAGTGCGATAATTCATTACAAAGACCGATAAAGCGACGAAACTTGGTAGATGAGTTGAAACTTATGACGCAAAATAGAAAATTAGTAAAATTTTGGACAATGGGCGTGGCACCGCCCACTTTTAAAAGAAGGTAATTTAAAATTTTGCAAGCTGTAATTTGGCAGTCGTTGAAGATATCATGATGAAATTTGGCAGGAACGTTACCCTTATTACTATATGTACGCTTAATAAAATTAGCAAAATCGGAGAAGGACCACGCCCACTTTTAAAAAAAATTTTTTTAAAGTAAAATTTTAACAAAAATTTAATATCTTTACAGTATATAAGTAAATTATGTCAAGATTCAACTCCAGTAATGATATGGTGCAACAAAATACAAAAATAAAAGAAAATTTAAAAATGGGCGTGGCTCCGCCCTTTTTCATTTAATTTGTCTAGGATACTTTTAACGCCATAAGTCGAACAAAAATTAACCAATCCTTTGAAATTTGGTAGGGGCATAGATTTTATGGCGTTAACTGTTTTCTGTGAAAATGGGCGAAATCGGTTGATGTCACGCCCAGTTTTTATACACAGTCGTCCGTCTGTCCTTCCGCATGGCCGTTAACACGATAACTTGAGCAAAATCGATATATCTTACTAAACTCAGTTCACGTACTTATCTGAACTCACTTTATCTTGGTATGAAAAATGAACGAAATCCGACTATGACCACGCCCACTTTTTCGATATCGAAAATTACGAAAATGAAAAAATGCCATAATTCTATACAAATACGAAAAAAAGGGATGAAATATGGTAAGGTAATTGGATTGTTTTATTGACGCGAAATATAACTTTAGAAAAAACTTTATAAAATGGTTTGTGACACCTACCATATTAAGTAGAAGAAAATGAAAAAGTTCTGCAGGGCGAAATAAAAAACCCTTAAAATCTGGCAGGTATTACATATATAAATAAATTAGCGGTATCCAACAGATGATGTTCTGGGTCACCCTGGTCCACATTTGGTCGATATCTGGAAAACGCCTTCACATATACAACTACCACCACTCCCTTTTAAAACTCTCATTAATACCTTTAATTTGATACCCATATCGTACAAACTCATTCTAGAGTCACCCCTGGTCCACCTTTATGGCGATATTTCGAAAAGGCGAACACCTATAGAACGAAGGCCCACTCCCTTTTAAAAATACTCATTAACACCTTTCATTGATACCCATATCGTACAAACAAGTCTAGAGTCACCCCTGGTCCGAAAGGCCCACTCCTCTTAAAATACTCATTAACTCCTTTCGTTTGATACCATATTGCACAACGAATTCTAGAGTCACCCCTGGCCCACCTTTATGCGATATCTCGAAACGGCGTCCACCTATAGAACTAAGCCCACGCCCTTTTAAAATACTCATTAACACCTTCATTTGATACCCATCTACAAACAAATTCTAGAGTCACCCCTGGTCCACCTTATGGCGATATCTCGAAAAGGCGTCCACCTATAGAACTAAGGCTCACTCCCTTTTAAAATACTCATTAACACCTTTCATTTGATACCCATATCGTACAAACAATTCTAGAGTCACACCCTGGTCCACCTTTATGCGATACCTCGAAAAGGCGTCCACCTATAGAACTAAGGCCCACTCCCTCTTAAAATACTCATTAACCCCTTTCGTTTGATACCCATATTGCACAAACGAATTCTAGAGTCACCCCTGGTCCACCTTTATGGCGATATCTCGAAAAGGCGTCCACCTATAGAACTAAGGCCCACGCCCTTTTAAAAATACTCATTAACACCTTTCATTTGATACCCATATCGTACAAACAAAGTCTAGAGTCACCCCTGGTCCACCTTTATTGCGATACCTCGAAAATGCGTCCACCTATAGAACTAAGGCCCACTCCCTCTTAAAATACTCATTAACTACCTTCGTTTGATACCCATATTGTACAAACAAATTCTAGAGTCACCCCTGGTCCACCTTTATGGCGATATCTCGAAACGGCGTCCACCTATGGAACTAAGGATTACTCCCTTTTAAAATGCTCATTAACACCTTTCATTTGATACCCATATCGTACAAACGCATTCTAGAGTCACCCCTGGTCCATCTTTACGGCGATATCTCGAAAAGGCGTCCATCTATAGAACTAGGTCCACGCCCTTTTAAAATACTCATTAATACCTTTCATTTGATACCCATATCGTACAAACGCATTCTAGAGTCACCCTGATCCACCTTTATGGCTATATCCCTAAATGGCGTCCACCTATAGAACTATGGCCGCACTCCCTCCTAAAATACTCTTATGACTTCATTTGATACACATGTCATACAAACACATTCAGGGTTTCACTCGGTTCATTTTCCTACATGGTTATTTTCCCCTGTGTTGTCACCATAGCTCTCAACTGAGTATGTAATGTTCGGTTACACCGAACTTACCTTCTTACTTGTTTTTTATTTGGTTTCCATTACCGCTTACTGTTCATCAGGTTGGCTTTGTATGTCTTGCGGCTTCAGCAATTTTGTCATTTGTTATGTCTGGCGTATTATGTGTCTGAATATTGTGTTTTTTTTATATTATATAAATATGTGCGTGAGTAAAGATTACTAATACAATATCATTACTTATAAATGTACCAAATCGTCTTCCGAGCATATTTGTAGTGCGTATAATGTTTACAATTCTTTTTATTCCATACATTGTGTTTTTTCGCGAGCTAAGGATGAATTGAAATTTATTGTGTTAATTTGTTGTCTTTCTTTACTGCTCTGATATCGATAGTTGGCAATTTGATTCTCTGTTGTTGGTAAACTATAATATAGATGATTGTCTTGCCATTGTCGCTATTTAATTTCGGAAAATTCTAGCCGCTCGTCTAAATATAACGAATGGGATATTATCCTTGATCAAAGATTGTTTTTAGCACTATCATTTCTTCGGTCGACAAAATATATGATTTACTATATTGGCCTTTGCCCAATGTATCGCATACAGCGATGTTCACGACGTCCTTTTCATAATTTCTAACTTGTATTTTAATTCTAAAATGCCTCTATTTCTACCCTGTCGCTTTTGCATGTGCTGCACTAATATGGTTTGTAATATTTGTGCTTTCGTTACTTTTCTACTGTAATGTTTATTAATGAGGACTGGATTGTTGTTGGTTTCTAAACGCTATTGACTTGTTCAGAACTATTCATGTCCTCATGGTCTGGACTTCCCGCAATCCACTTCCATGCACTGCCAAAAAATGCGTGACCGTTTTGATCTTTTTTCTATCACTATAGATTAGTTAATATGGGCCTTCACTTGGGATATTAGCAGGGATATAACAGGGTAATTCGGATGTTCTGTAGAAGTTTTTCTGCTTATTATCGTGTGGTTCTATAGGTTGCCCCGAATTTCTGTATATGTTGTCGATCGATGTTTATTTCGTGTATTATCCTAAATTGTCCTGTCTGTAGTCAGCAGTACATTTCCTTTTTCTATTGTGATTATTGGGAGTTCGACTAGTCTAATATCTGTACTCCTGCGAGGCATAGTGGTAAAAGAATCTGAAAAAGAAAATTTTATCTGTAGTGTAGTCGTTAATTGCGTATCTACTTTTAGTGGACGATTGGCCTCTCTCGGTCCACTACTGTGCTGTTCCGTCTTCTTAACATTCCTACTATATAATTTGCTCAGTTTTGTTCCTAACCTCCTATTTTTTTTACACAGTTATTCAATGCTTCCAGGCACACTGCACGTCATTGCGATCTTGTCTAATAGTTCCACAATGTGGGGTGCCGTAAGCAAGCTGGAGAGATGAGCAAGAGCGAGTGACGAGGTAGAGATCTGAGAGCTAAGATCCAGCTATTGATGCCTGTGATATCTGAGTTGCATTGTAGAAAATTGAGCAGTTTAACCGTCAGAGGGATGTGGATGATAAAGACACGTGTACTGACTGTAGATACGGGCGCATCTCATTCACTGATCCGATCTACTTGGTCAACAGGAGAATAAAACCGTTAGCCTGGAGCGCAAAGGTTGCGTACGGTCACTGCGAGTATAACCAGTTCAGGGAGAAGTGATATGTGAAGTCTTGCATGGAAAGGTCATGGTTTAACACAAATTCGTTGTGCGTGATGATCGTGGATGAATGTCATATTGGGAGTGGACTTCTTGGTTGACCACTGACATCAGATCGATATGCGAGAAAATTATGCGCGATAAGAACAGGACATACCACTTATCTTTAGTTTGGAAAAGGGTTCAGCAGTAGTCCGGGTACTGGTGGAGAAGACTCGACGAGGCCACGAAATTCAAAGGTAAAGGTTGATGGAACAAATGGGCCAAACAATCAAAACCGAAGGTACCTGTGAGAGAAACACTGGCATTGAAAAGCCGTAACGGACGTACTAAAACGAAGGATTTCGCAGAAAGAATGCAAGGGTGTGTTTCAAGCTAAGGCACACTACTGTGTGAAGCGTCGGAACGATACTGATTATGCAAAGCAAATCCGTCCAGCACAAGCTCTACGAAAGTAGTTCATTGGCCAAACAACAGAGTGTGAAGGAACGGCCCAGGGTATGAGTAGTAAGATTGAAATACTGGCATGACAAGACTTTAATTCGGAAGGTTTCTTGGCGGGAGATTGGTACTGTTAAACAACCCTCACTGGCGGAAAGGTGTTCCAGCCAAATTTCGGTGTAGTTGGGAAGGCCGTACAAGGTTTTGAAGAAGATTCAGTGATACCATATACCGCATTGAGAAACCACGGAGTAGAAGAGTGGTACATTTGGAGATGCAAGCGACGTTTAGATCGGAGATTGTCTGATCGGGACGATCAGACTTAGGTGGAGGCAGTGTCACGGATATTAGCATCAGTAAGCTATACATCACTAAGGCGATGCTAAGCGTATTACGTCAATAATCAAATCATGTATACACATATATAAGGCAGCAAGAGATGTCACACACAGATGCATTTACTTATACGCCTATGTGTGTGCGACAGACTGTAAACTACAAACTCACATACATCTGAGAGACGCTGAAAAGTAGACAATTGTAAACAAGAAGAAACTATATGAGAACTATAAGCACACGAAATAGTTGGTAAGTTCTGGAAATAGAAGAGCTAGATGTATGCAGCCGTAAACTATAAAAGCGGCGCAAGTGAGTAAGAAGTAATTCAGTTTGATTTGAGTTGTCAAGCAGTTACGACTAAGACGATATCTAACGAGCAATAGCTGTTTCATTAAGCTATCAGTTTGGTTATTAAGCTATTCGTTGCACAGTTTGAGTGTTTATTGTGAAGTATTTTAATAAAGGCCATTTTTCCATTATTCAATATTGGAGTTATTTATTCAACAGTTTAGCGATACGAAACTAGCAAAAGGGCAAATAAGAGGATTTGCAGCAAATCCGTTACAGTATTTTTGTGGCTCAGGGCATACGTAAGAGGTTGGTGGTCGGTCACTATCTTAATTTTCTTAGAGCCGTACAGATAACTGCGCAAATAATTAAGAGACCAGATTATGGCGAGCATCTCCTTTTCATTGACGGCATAGTTCTCTTCTGTCTTGCTCAAAGTTCTTGAAATATAGGTGATGGGCTTTCCATCTTGTGAAAGGACGGCTCCTATTGCAAAATGGGAGGCGTCAGTGGTTAATTCGAAATCTTTCTCAAAGTTCGGGTGAGCGAGGACAATATCCCTTGATATTAGTGAAGTTTTTAATTTGTTAAATGCATTTAAAGCTTCTTTGTCGAGTTTTATTTCGATCTTCCTAGACTGATTTTTTGAAACATTCCCGGCTTCTCCTCGAAGGAGTGCAGTTAAGGGTTTGGCTAATTTGGAGTAGTCCCTAATAAAACGACGGTAGTAGCCTGACATACTAGAAATGATCTTAGTTCCTTCAGGTTCTTTGGCACTGGGAACTGTGCTACGGCCTCTACCTTCTTGGGATTGGTTTTTATGCCATCGGGAGTGACGACGTATCCTAGGAATTCGACTTCCTGTTTTGCGAACTCGCATTTGTCTAGTTGTATCTTCATGTTCGCTTCTTCTAATGTTTTAAATACTAATTTAATATTCCTTAAGTGTTCCTCTTCGGTTTTACCGAATATTATAACGTCATCAATATAGACGTAGCATCTAATTCCGATGTGCTGGCGAAGTATGTCATCTAATGCTCTTTGGAACGTAGAAGGGGCATTTTTAAGCCCGAAAGGTAATCGGAGAAATTCGTATTTTCCGTTATTCACGGAAAATGCCGTTTTCTCTATATCAGATTCACGAAGGGGTATTGATGGAAACCGCTCTTAAGATCTATAACGGTAAATATTTTATTGTTTCCGAGGTTGGCCAGGACCTCGTTAATTTCGGGTATTGGATATTTGTCTGGGATAGTTACGGCGTTAAGTTTCCGGTAGTCGATGACCATTCGATATTTTTTTTTCGCCTGAACCGTCGGTTTTCTTATTGACTATCCAGACCGGGGAGTTGTAAGGAGATTTAGATCTCCTTATTATTCCATAGCAAGAAGTTCTTCGACTTGACGTTCTATTTCTTCTTTCAGAGCCATTGGGTATGGGTACGGTTTGGAGTAGATCGGGGTGTCTGTCGTTGTTCTAATTTCGCCTTTGACCAGCGTAGTATACGTCAGTTTTTCGTCTGGGTCCGAAAATAAATTTGGGCATTTTGCTATTACGTCCTTGATTTTATCTTTTTGTTCTTCAGAAAGATGGGGAACCCTTATTACCGCGTTATTAACTTCTTCGGATATTCGTTGTTTTAGAGGTATGATTGTATTCGTAAATATGGTCATAATATTTTTATCGGTATGGATGGTGGCTTTTAATTGTTTTAATGTGTCATTACCGATAATCCCGTGAAATGATTTTAATGACGGAAGTATAAAGAATTTTATTTTTCCTACCTCTGGTCCTAGAATGTCTATGAATGTGTGGTGTGTAATTTCGATATCACCAGCTACCGACTTTACCTTAAAAGGGACTTCGTTTGGAATTGGGTTCCTAATTCTTGTAGATTGTATATAATTTTTGTTAGACCCGGTGTCTATCAAAAGTCTAGTGCGTCTCCACTTCTAGATACGAATTCGTAATAAGGAAGTGAAGACGGGGTTAATCTAAAAAATGAATGTGTCGAGGTTGTAGCATTCTGTTCGCAATTCTCCATTCCATTTTGTCTCATTACATTATCATCTGATTTTGGAAATTGGTTCGACGTTCCATAGCTATTGGGGTTTGTGTTCCCCCCGTATATGTGGTCAGGATCTTCATATACTTGTTGCTCATTTGATTCGCTGATCCCGTATCAACATGGAAGTTCCTTTGAATCTTATTGGGTTGATGCATATGTTGAGATGAGAGGGGACGCTTCTGTGCGTAATTATTATGATTGTTATTTGGCCTGTTTTGGTAATTTACCTGTCTTGAGTGGATAGAATGATCTACGTCCATAGGGACAGGTGGTTTAGGGGTAAATTAGGCCTATTCGTATTAGGATGGTTCGCTTGATTGTTATAACCGAATTGATTCATACGGAATCCTTGGTTGTTTTGAGGGTAATTTTAGTTATTAGGTGACGTAAATGGTTGTTGTTGACGATACGTTTGTGGTTGATATCTATTCGGTTGTCGATTAAATGTTTGCGTTCTTGGTATAAAATTAGTTCTAGGTGTCGTAGAATATGTCAATTCGGGATAAAATGGTCTATTGTTATTATAATTTGCGCTTTGTCGAGGAGGTCGGGGTGGTGCGTAGTTGAATGTTTTGTTCATGCTATGTGCATGATTCATACGAAATGCCATATTGTCAGTTTCTGGCACAGGTGTAATGCCTGTGGCAGTGGTGTGGGTGTAAGGTCTCGTAGTCCGCGAAAAGGTCGAGGGCTTTATCTCTGTACGAATTTGTCATGGTTCTAATTGATTCCTCTCCTAAGTCTAGGCAGGATATCTTGTCTAGGATAAGGACAGATGTTGGTAAACTTTTTGGTAAAACGTCGGGATGTCGTCGTTTCTTTGGGTCAGAGTTGTCATTTGGTACTCGAGAGTACCAATGTCTCTTTTATCTGAATAATGCATCATAAGGCATTTCCTAATTTGTGCCCAATCGAGCGGTGTGCTATACGATTCTAGCGCAGTGTCGGCGTCTGCCGACAATTTTGTGCCTAACTGTATGGAGTATAGAAAAGTACTTCGGTGTATCCCTCAATCCTTCGTAAACCTTAGATATTCTGTCGACGCTTTTCCGCCAGGAGTTAAATTCTCCTGGACGTCCCGAGAACTCGCGTAGGCATTTGACCATATCTGGTATTTTGTCTAATTCATTAATGTTATTTACGTTCACTGTCACGTTATGGTCGGGTTGATGAAAATCATTTATTGGTGGAGTTTTAATTCTCTCCATCACTTCTTTAACGATTGTCTCTACTAATGAGGAGTTAGAGGTAGAGGGGGTTACTTGTTGTGGGGGATTTCCATGCTGGGAAGACCCATATTATAACCTGAGTTGATTCAGTTGATTAACCAATTCTCCGCGGTATCCGGCATTTTTCTCAACAGAGCAATTAGATTTCCTTAAAATTTTTAGTTTTTATTAATTTTAATTAATTTTTACTAAACCGCTTTTGATCCGTTTTTTTTTCTAAAAAATCTTTACCTTTCTAAAACTTGCGAGAATAGTTCTTTAAATTTCACTTTTTGTTTCCTTTTTTCTAATATTTCTTATTATCTTCTTCTTCAATTTTTATACGAATTTTTCTTTTCTTTCCTTTTGTAGTTTCCTTTTTTCTGAAAAAATCTTTTCCTTTCAAAAATTTGCAAAGTCAATTCTTGAAATTTCACTTATTATTTTTGCTTTTGTTTCTCTTTTTTTTCTAAGATTTATTATTATTCTCCTTTATAAACTTTTTATCTGAATTTTTCCTTTTCACAGTTGCATCTTCGATAATAATTTTTTTTCTCGCAATTTCTTTTACATAAAAACGATTTAACTTACTTTTTGCTTTCTTACATAGCTATATCTTACATAAACAAGTAAGGAAGGTTAAGTTCGGGTGTAACCGAACATTACATACTCAGTTGAGAGCTATGGTGACAACATAAGGGAAAATAACCATGTAGGAAAATGAACCGAGGGAAACCCTGGAATGTGTTTGTATGACATGTGTATCAAATGAAAGGCATTAAAGAGTATTTTATGAGGGAGTGGGCCTTAGTTCTATAGGTGGACGCCTTTTCGAGATATCGCCATAAAGATGGACCAGGTGTGACTCTAGAATGCGTTTGTACGATATGGGTATCAAATGAAAGGTGTTAATGAGTATTTTAAAAGGAGTAAGCCTTAGTTCCATAGGTGGACGCCGGTTTCGAGATATCGCCATAAAGGTGGGCCAGGGGTGACTCTAGAATTCGTTTGTGCAATATGGGTATCAAACGAAAGGGGTTAAAGAGTATTTTAAGTAGGGAGTGGGCCTTTTCGGACCAGGGTGACTCTAGACTTTGGTTTGTACGACATGGGTATCAAATGAAAGGTGTTAATGAGTATTTTTAAAAGGGAGTGGCCTTCGTTCTTTAGGTGTTCGCCTTTTCGAAATATCGCCATAAAGGTGGACCAGGGGTGACTCTAGAAATAGTTTGTACGATATGGGTATCAAATTAAAGGTATTAATGAGAGTTTAAAAGGGAGAGTTGGTAGTTGTATATGTGAAGGCGTTTTCCAGATATCGACCAAAATGTGGACCAGGGTGACCCAGAACATCATCTGTTGGATACCGCTAATTTATTTATATATGTAATACCTGCCAAGATTTTAGGGTTTTTTTTCGCCCTGCAGAACTTTGTTCATTTTCTTTACTTAATATGGTAGGTGTCACAACCATTTTATAAAGTTTTTTCCTAAAGTTATATTTCGCGTCAATAAAGCAATCCATTACCTTACCATATTTCATCCCTCGGTATTTGGTATAGAATTATGGCATTTTTTTCATTTTTCGTAATTTTCGATATCGAAAAATTGGGGCGTGTCATAGTCGGATTTCGTTCATTTTTCATGCCAAGATAAAGTGAGTTCAGATAAGTACGTGAACTGTGTTAGTAAAGATATATCGATTTTGCTCAAGTTATCGTGTTAACGGCCATGCGGAAGGACAGACGGACGACGTGTATAAAACTGGCGTGACATCAACGATTTCGCCCATTTTCACAGAAAACAGTTAACGCCATAAAAATCTATGCCCCTACCAAATTTCAAAAAGGACTGGTTAATTTTTGTTCGACTTATGGCGTTAAAAGTATCCTAGACAAATTAAATGAAAAAAGGGCGGAGCCACGCGCCATTTTTAAATTTCTTTATTTTGTATTTTGTTGCACCATATCATTACTGGAGTTGAATCTTGACATAATTTACTTATATACTGTAAAGATATTAAATTTTGTTAAAATTTACTTTAAAATTTTTTAAAAGTGGCGTGGTCCTTCTCCGATTTTGCTAATTTTTATTAAGCGTACATATAGTAATAAGAGTACGTTCCTGCCAAATTAAGCTTGCAAAGTTTTAAAAAATTACCTTCTTTTAAAAGTGGGCGGTGCCACGCCCCTTGTCCAAGATTTTACTATATTTTCTTTTTGCGGTCATAGTTCAATCATCTACCAAGGTTTTCGTTCGCTTATTGTTCTTTATTTCTTTTTTTTCGTGCGCTTTTTTTCGCTATTTTGCTTCTTTTTTTTTATGCTTTAGGGCTTTTTAGCTTTTTTTTGTATACTAAATCCCTTTAATTTTTCTGTTTTTTATAAAAAAAAAAAAAAAAAAAAAAAACAAAAAAAATTAGGCTACGCTTTTTTAATTTTTGTTCGGCTTGGGCCGTTTTATATCGGCTTTAAATGGTCTTTTTTTAATTATTTAATGTTCTTTTCTTAAATTCGTTCAGGTTTGTTATGGAATTAATTCGCACCCCCCTAGCCTTTCGTTTTTTTTTTTTTTTCTTTTTCGAAAGGAGCGTCGAAATTTTCGAGTGAAAATATCGAAAAAGTGGGCGTGGTTATAGTCCGATATTTCGTTCATCCTTTTAAATAGCAGATCTGAGATGAGTGCTGATCATACGACGAACGCTAACAATACGCCAAAATTTTCCTCAGATCCCTTCAGAAATTTACCCACTCAAGTTTTTCGTGTTAAAAACGGCGGACGGGACGACGAAATGGCTCAACAGACCACAAAATCAAAATTTTTTTTTTTTTTATTTTTTTTTTTTTTTTTTTTTTTTTTTTTTTTTTTTTTTTTTTTTTTTTTTTTATTTTTTTTTTTTTTTTTTTTTTTTTTTTTTTTTTTTTGTCTTTTTTTTTTTTTCTTCTTTTGTTTTTTTT
>JARSSU010008778.1:0-30881 GCA_029619165.1 Eurosta solidaginis | reverse complement strand
CCCCGGTTCCATTATGATTTCCGTACTTGTACCGGAACACTTTTCTTCGATATGATGTTCTTGGTTATAAGTATCTCGGGGATAGCAGCTAAATTAAAGACGCACAAACCCCGAAAACCTGTTATAAGTAAAACCACGAAACTTATTAATCAAGGAGGATTGCGCAATTCGACTCTACGTTCTATTTTGCAAAATAACATAAGACAACAGGGTGACAAACGAACGGGAGGAGTACGTGTGACACAAAGAGATAGTCCCACAGAAACGTTGGATACATGCCTCAAATCACAAATGGCCTAACAATCAACCTCAGTGAAGAGCTCTTCATATCTGATAATTTCGGTATACTTATTGGTGGGGTCTATCTATTTTTTCCTTAAGGACTAACAATTTTGAATTCCGTGACAAAACGTAATACACCATTGTAATTTTTTAAGAAAGTTATAAAAAAAATGAAGTGCGGCCTATGTTTGCACCATGGCCGTATGAGTAATATTTGTACACTTTTTTAGGTTTTAGGACACAGTGTTGCTATAAGCTATGCTGAGAGGGCGTGAAACACTAAATAGCTTTTTATAAACTTCAAGCTTGTAACCTTTGCTGTATTTTTGTGCAGTTTTATAACACCGTTAATTTATAGTAGAATTAAAAAAATTGCAGCTCATTTTAAATGTTTACCCCATTGATATACGGTTTTGTTAAAAAAACAAAAGAAATGACTACTACTCCATTTCACATTGAATTTTCCTTCTCCGAACCGTAAAAAAACCATGTTCCAATTCACGTAAGTGTTAAAGTAGATAAAAAGCTACAATAGAAGAAGTTATATTTATTGTTGTAGTAATTGATGTCAAATTAGTCATTAACAACTGTTACTAAAATGTGAACATGAACATTTGTTTGACTTACTGAAAGTTCAGAGGACTATTGTATAGGCAAGTAAAATAAAATGTGTGTTGTGCATTTTGTGACGAAATTTGATGGAGTAGAATAAATCATTTTTAAAATTGTTTTAGAGCGCGCGCGCACCGAATTGATCAGAGACACAACATGTGTGTCTGGAAATCAATTGAAAATACCCTTAAAAAAGACTTGAGAGATGAAACTGGAATTCAAGTACAATATGCTGAAAAATGTTGGTAACATTAGTTTTAGGTAATAGATATAGTGAAAAAACAAGACTTGGTAGATGACTGAGAGGAAGTCACTACAAATAAATCCATTGGTTTTGAACCAAATTTTTTTCATCGGGCAAAAAAGCATCGGCTATTTCGAGAATATCAGAAAGGTATAATTTCAATTTCTTCAAGTTAGTATTATCAGTGTGTTCCATTTATTTTATTTTCAAATTTTATATACCTTTCATGAAAATGATATGGTATATTAAGTTTGTCAGGAACTCAAAATTGTAAGTCATTAAAGAGAAGAGATAGCCCACCAATAATTATACCGAAAAGATCAAGGAATAAGAAGTATTGCAGCTCAAAGGGACATTCTGAGTGCAAGACACAGAGTATTAATTCCGTGAAACAAGGCCGACTTACCGCCTATGCGCTACTCTAGTTTTTGAAAGCGTTTCATGCGGGGCAGCGCTAGTAATGGGAGAAATGTATCCAATAAACATATTGGCAAATGAAGCAGCGATAATTTCTATGAAGGAAATATAACCGGCAGAGTACGCGAACACAAAATCGCCAACTGAGATGAAGCAACTATACAAAATGCGCTGAACATACCGGCCAATGCCGTTCAGAATCGCTGGCTAACACGAACGCAGAAGAAGTGTAGTTCTATCGAAACGGCTGCAGTATAAACTATTTTCTCCCATTTTACCTGGTGCTTCAGTTACGGCGACTAATTCCGCCTGATAAACTATTCAGTGATTTCACAACTTTTAGGATATGTTTATTTTAAGATCAGCACAGTATAATGCTAAGTATACTCCTTTCACTTCTTTAGAACCATCTGTTTACACATTTATCACCTCGCCGTCCGCAATATGGACTCCCGTGCGCTAGCCATCCACCTCTATTGTGGCTCTAAGAGCTCCTTCGAAAATACGGGATCAGGTATTATGTTTAACCTGCAAATGATAACGCTATACTTCTGTTGCGTATGGTCTGCTTTCAAGTTTCCCCGAGGCACTGAGTATCGTTGCAATTGTGTTAGGAGATTTAGTGCGGTTAAAATACCCACACTCACTTTGAAGCTTTCGATGCTTTGTCCTCTGAAGAAAAAACTTGTAGGTTGTGTGATTTAATATCGTAATATACTCTAAACTCGTTTAGGACTTAGACATAGCACATAAAGTTTTAATAATTTTTATAGTTAAAGAAAAAAGAAAGTATTTTTATAGCATAAACTGTTTTATTTGAGTTTCATTTTTGGTGCACAGGTGCATTCAATTCTATTTACTCTATACTTTAATTGTGCCATTTCGATTCAATTAAATCTCCTTTTTCCAGCAGCAAAAACCTTCACATTTTCCCATGAAACCATTGACAGTCTACAAGTAGACATTTTTTTTGTCTATGCTCTCAATCAATGCTCGTTCTGTTGATTCAATAATAAATAATAAAGAATCAAGTCAATTTATTACTAATGACCAACAATTTATTTTTGTGATCCGTTTTATTTTATATGTGTATAATATTTATATGTGTTTGTAGGTGTGTGTGTTTGGTTATTGCATTATTTGGACAAACTCTTGCCATTAAAAGGACTTATTTACGACTACAATTACGTTATGCATCCACAAAATATGTTCACCACTGCGGGCGATAGTCCATCAAGCAATTATTAGCCGGCTTGAGAGAGGATCACGCAAACTCAACACGCACGCAGATGTAGTTAGAGTTATCATAAGCGTAAGACGTCTGCCACCAATCAGCGCTCTGATGAATAAGATTCAAATGACTGGGAATATGGAGTGGGGTTAGCCGTCACGACACCTTAAACCGATCTAGTACTATTTACTGGGAAATATATGGTCCGTTATTGAACTAGGCCTAAGCTTCGAATGGCAATCCTACAAGAAAAGTAAAGCACAAAATATCTAGTAAGTTGTCATTAAATTTCCATGTAGAATAGAGAGCGTAGAAAGCCTCCGTGGCACTGTATATAACCAAGAGGATGCTAAGATGCACGTAAAGTCTATCGCCCAAACTCTCTCATTGGGTATTTTGACGTCGATTGTCGAGCCCGAACTTTACATGAGGTCCTAGTGTTGTGGTTAGCCATACAAAAAGCTTGAGACAAATGCAGATTATCAATGATCAGCATAATCCGAGCCCTGAAAGCTACCTGACAGAATCACTGACAGAACTTATGCGTATATGTTGACAGTCAGGTGGTGACCAAAGCAATAATTCAAACATTTTCTAAACCAGAAGTGCCCTGAAATAAAAAGAAATATTGGAGAAACTTCACTCAGGCCGTACCATAAATTCCTACTGGGTTCCCAACCATAAGGGGATAGAAGGCAACGTAAAGGGTGATGGACTGACAATGCATCAAGAGGAGACAGGAGATCCATATGATCCACCAATAAGGGTCAATGCCGCAGAACTGTTGTGAACTGCTTAATTGGTGTTGGATCGGGTTAGTGTTGTTGTTTAAGTGTATCAAAAATAGGAGAACAATACCGAGGATGTGTATTTAATGTGACATTATGTGTGAATTCCCAACTTACATGTTGTTGGGATTTTAAGGTAACGATTTGGTTAGTGTCAGCATTATGAGTTGTGGAAATTTGGTGCTGTCGGGATCATGTATTTCGGGGAATTTGAATACCATGATATTGAATATAGGGATTTCCTATGTCGAAATTGTGCTCTACAGCCACCTTAAAAACCCCCATTAACAATGACCTATGTAATGAAACAAACTTCGCAATCTTGAAAAATACTGCGGTTTACCCATGGCTTACCCACTAGCAGTTTCTAGATCTGAAAATTCGTGTTGACGTGATCTTTTACACCTTACAGCCCTACGCTTGGTTTTGCATCATATCTACTTGGTTGGTCAAGTGCAATTTTTGTCTATGCAAGTTTGTACGATCTTGTTATTGATATGAGATCGACAGAGTATACGAAAGATCATTCCGGCTCCAAAGGCTTACATTACTTTTAGAACAAAATTATATAAAAAAATGTCCTTAAAATAGAAGGTTTTAAGTACTTAATCTATTGTAACAAAATGTTATGAATTCCAGATGTTTCTGCACGTAGTAGTACTTCACAATTACAATACCCGCGTACTCCACTTATAGCGTGTTAAGGTAAAGTTGATTGAACATCCGCTTGTACCGCGCTGCTTTTATCCTATCAGCACTCCTCGCTCGCCTTTTTCTCCCAGGGTCTAGACTTTTCGCGAATAGCCGCCTCAAATAGTTGCTTATTTATTTCTCATTTATCTACATCTTATTGGCTTTAAACTACATACATGTATATCTGTTGATTAGGATATGGCCATATAAAGCACTTTATTGTGCAGTCTACAAGTGGTAGTCGATGAAATGACTCGCTTCTCGGGGGGTTGCCTCTCGTTGATGGACGTCCATATGATGGGGCGTGTATTAATAGTTGTTGGCTATCGATTTGATTTAAATGGACGGAAAGTTAACACATATCGTCGGGCCTACTCGCTCGTATCGCAGCGCTTTCTCCTCGTCCACTCTACCCACGCTGGACGTTCCGGGCTAACGTCAGATTTGCGCTTCGTCGCGAGATTATCGTTGTGCATTACGCTGTGGACTACTCTTTATTGTTATTTTAACCGCCAGATTCAAAGTCTACTTCCTTGCCGAGAAGGTTTTTGTTCCCGGTGCACGTAAATTTCTGCTGTACATATGTGACGTCGCCCAGGAAAGCGCTCTTCCTGATATAGTGAATAATTATAAGTGTACGTCCTTTTTTTTTGGCCATCCTCGTTGAGTCCCGCGACTTTTTTGTTCTATAATGCTCTTCTTTCCGCCTCTATAGATAAACATTGCAAGTGTGACAAAGACAAATATTGTCTGTTCAGCTCTCAAACGCAACAAGCCGCAATATAATGTGATTAGAAACTATCTGCAAATTCAATTCGATTCTATAACGATCGTGCATTTTTTCAGCACATGAGAGTTATATGAGCGCTATTTTTCCAGTAACTGTGAAATTTTCAACTTACCGCATTTGGACCCAAAAAGAACTGGAAAAATAAATTTTTTCGTTGAACTCCATATGGCGAACATTTCTGTTGTAAAAAATTCTCTAATCTGCCCTCTCTATATTAAAATTTCTTTTTCAAGTAAAAGAAACCTGCATTCCCATCGTGTTTTTACCTCCAAGTTTCGCCTAGAGTGCTGTCTCGTTGAGTCGTCCCTCTACATTATCTATACAAGAACAAAAGTAGTTATCTAACTTCAGTGTTTTGTTGCATATGGAAAAATCGAATTTTACAAATCATAATTTAGTCAGTTACCAGATTTTTAAAGTGAAAGGAGGATATATTTTACATGCCGAAATCTGGTGCTTAGTTAAGATTCTAAGTCTCGCACAGAGCATTAAGCTGAAGTGATTAAGCATATGATTTAAAACTTGTAACTTCTATGGTATTCGAAGGAGAGCTAGAGTTTTATTCTAAAGGTGTCCAAACTTCCGAGAATATTAGGTTTAGCTTCCAAAACTGTTAAAACAAATGTTTATAGATAGTATTATATAGTTTAAAATCTAGCATCTTGGGCGATGCTTTCCGTACCAGAATTATATTCTAAGTCAAATATAAAATCTGTCTTATAGCATAATATAATATTAAATAGAACATACCTCTTGTATATGTTATTTTCTGTGATCTTCAAATCTCTCTGTTTTTTTTATTTCCTTTTATTTATTAATTTCAACTGCACAATCACTTTCTAATTGCATTCAATATTTTCCAAATAACTCTAACCACATTGTCTTTTTATTGTAATAATAAATGTAAGCTCGAAGATGCTTGCCCAGCCATGAAATGTCAAGCGCTTCCTGTAACCTCGAACACTCACTGACCCTCAACCGCCGCCTTTTGTCCTCGAATGAGTACCTACCTAGAAAAGAAATGTGAATTATATTAAAATGTTTATTGTGCTTTTTATATAAATATTATGTATGTAAATATGAAAACAAAAAAAAATATTAAGAATGAAAAAAATTGATAAATAAACGCATGGTCCCAGGCACCTATTATCCAATATGGTTAATCTGAGCTAATTAAATTGTATGAGCCAAACGAGCTAGTTATTTCTTACTTAGTAATTGTAATAATTTATTATAGCATTATAGAAACAATGAAGTATATGTAATATCCTATGCAGCAATTTATTTGCTGTAAATTTATGTATACTTATGTACTAAAATTTGTTATACGCATGAAAGGAAATCGAATTTTTTAATAAGTACTTATTAAAATCGACTTAATAATAACACTAAATAAAACTACACTAAACAAAAAATTGAAAAATTTATAAACATAAGGATATAAGTCAGATAAAAAGCATACGTACAAATGATCTAATAAAATTAAAGATATAAGAAAAATCTCTATAAAACCCGCAATAAAGTAGGCATAACAATATTTAATACTTAGTAGGCCCTGTTTGTTCAGTAGTTGGTTAAGCTAAGCTTAACTAGGCAATTTAACTCCAGTTAAACTACTGAGCAGTTTTTCAGTCACAGTTTAAGGTCGCCTTTGGGGTAGATATTTGTAGATAATTTGTAGATACGGCAACAGTTGGATTTTGTTTACCCAACAAGCATGGAAAAAATATTTCTCCAGCGAAATATATCTAATTCCGGAGGTGATATCCAACATCATTATTTAATTATTCTTGAAATCAGATAATTCTCTAGTTTTTTATCCCACTTCATTCTCCAACAGCTCCTTTTTTTGAGCCAATCTCAGGATCAGAAATTTTAATTGCAATCAAATCTTTGAAAAATAGTATTCTTCCGGTCACGATGCAATCTCTAACGTTATGTTAAAGAAAATCTCATACAATATTGTTGATGTTTTAAAACATATCTTTAACTTGAGTGTTACAACTAGGATTTTCCCAGAGACAATTAAATTAGGAATTGCAATACCGATTTTCAAAAAAAGGTAATAAAAAAGAGATGGATAGGCCGATTTCACTTTTGTCATCAATTACTAAAATTTTTGAAAAAATTGTAAAGTATGGACGTTATCCTACTTTGAAAAAAATAAATTTTCTTAGTCCTTTGCAATTTGGTTTCAGGGATGGTCTTTCTACGGAATATGCTCTTTTGGACTTCTGCTCAACTATATACAAGAGTATAGATTCAAAAAAAGATTGAGAAATTTTGTAAATATATAGTTTTTCGAATCTCCAACGTCGAAACCTTACTTATAACATTCATTCTTAAATATTTCCCAACCTTCGAGAGATTTTGAGAATGTACAATTCTCAAATGAATATTCAACACATTTCTCCAGTGATATCCTATATTGGATATCGAGTTGATATGGAATTGAAAACAAAATCTCCAAGGAGGTACCGGGCAAAACCAACAGCTGTTTATTGTGAGAAATAATAAGATGAGATAGCAGTAATGAAGCGTAATTAATCACAAATAAATTATATATTTCATTTTATTTTCGTGAAAATACTGTGGTATGGAATCTTACATTGGAGTCCAGTTAGAGAACCGCAAGTTTGGAATTAAATTTTTTCTACTTAAGTATAGCATTTTTTGTTTTATAAAAAATCCCCTCTGTTGCTGAGTACGCTTTGATTCTCCATTTGAGCCACTGCTTCGAAAAAACTCTAGAGACTTTAGAAGTATGTATGTCTAGGTATCAACATGAGCTGTAATGGTACTCAAGCCCAAATGCTTGTTGGGTATAGTCGACCTATTTCGAACGTACGCAAATAACTGATATGTTAACTAGAGTTTAACCCTGCCAGATCAGCCGCTTAAGCTCAGCTTAAACTTCAGTTAAAGTAGACTGAAAAAACTGCAGATTAAGGTTAAGCGTAGTTTAACTGACAAACTGAGTTGACCTTGTACTGAAAAACCGGGCCTTAAATATTATTGCCAAATGAAGTGGGTGTTTACCAATTTTAGGCAAGTGACATGAAATGTAGTCTCTGTCATTACAAACAAGGCACACATATAACTGGTTACGGGGAAAATCTTTCTGGTAGTATGCAAAATATATATCGATTTTATCGTCACTTGAAATATCAGCCGAAATTCTCAATGGGTTCTAAAACATAAGACATTATCGCAATGTCTAGATAAGGTCTCTTACCTTAATGCTTCTGTCAATTCTCTTAACTATAATGGGTACTCATAGAGATGATACCATATTAAAGATGGCAGCAAAAAGACGAGTCGTATGGAAAGGTCGAATGGTGAAAACGACTAAAAGAATCAGGTGATGTGGCTGAAGTACACTTTGCCGTCTTTGTCTAGGATATCTTAATGGTATGCGTACACTACATCACAAAAACAAAGTTTGCTAATTTTATTAAAATATTTAAATTTAAGCCCAAAAAGTGTGGCAATGCATCATAAGCTGCAGAAATGTTCTATATATACAGCCCTTTGAATTTCAGTTGACGATATAAAAGCATTAGGCAGAATTTTATATTTAAGATTGCTATTTTACCCTTGTCGCGCTCTTTTTTTCTATAATATTCTCTTTTAAGATTGCTAAGTACCAGAGGAGCTCGTTTTTTTAGTCCAAAGGCTGTCATTTAAAGCCAACCATATTAAATTGTCCCGCGGCTCTCTTATCCTCTGGCCAGCAGCTCTACGCGGTAGCGCCCGACTATGGGGCAGAGCGGTTTGGGACCGGCACCTACGCCTTTTCGCCTCATAGGAGGGCAGCGGGATATACAGGGTGTTATGCGGACCGGCCAGGGGATATATTCGGAACAGAGCCTTCCCGATTCCGGGCCACTTCGGGAAGATAGATACCTTCCACAGTAAGAGGCACTGCTCTGGCGGACGGTTTTTTTCTTCGCATTTAATACTGGACTGCTGAGACCGCCTTGTCGGGCAGGTGGTCCGATGATAAGGGAGGCGTGAGTCGCAAGCCAAGGACGACAAAAACGCATTAGCGATGCGTCGGGCTCGGGGAGCGAGAGTACAAATGAAAACGGAGAAGTAGATGGAGAAGGGTACGGAGCAGAGGAAGTAAAAGAGCTCTGTCGCAGTACCGTGTAACACTAAGAATTGTCCCACGGTTGGGAGCAGTGGTCAACCGCACAGAAATGGAGATCGAGCGCTTATAATGGGCTCGTGAGGCGGTAGAAGGGCGAAGACAGTTCAAGACTGTAACCGTTACGAGGAGAGAGAAGCGTCGAATGGAAGAATGAAGGGGATAATGGTTGAAGATGATGGCATGCGACAACATCGTGAGCCTGCGGTGGCTGAGGTGGTTCCAAACTTGCAAATGCAACGCACGAACGCGCGATTTGAGGTGATGGAGGAAGGTCAGTTCTACATCTTCCAAATAAACAACCACACGGAGGATATATTTATACACGCAGCTTAGCAAAATGTCCCTGGGGTGCAGGCAAAATTTACATGCTACTGAGAAAAATAAGTCCCTAGGATAACAATCCTGACACGTTAGAAGTGGGCAAAGTCGAAAAGGACCTCAAAAGCCTTATTAAAAAAGGACAGGTGTAGGACGCAGACGTCACAACGAAATTGGTAGAAGAGTACCAATAGTCAAATGGTGATGCGAGTCGCATAGAGGAACACCCAGCATAGCATTTACGACCCGAGAAAAGAGTACCGAGTATAAGAACCGTATTTGCAAGAGTGGGAGAGGCTGAAGAGGTCCTCGGGCGTCGAGCGAGCTCCTCCTAACCCTTGAGGGGGATTCAATTGACGTGGCGGTAATCCAGAAGCCGGGGCTCTCGTCGGGAGGAAAGGTTTCTGGGCTCAGCGCGCGCGGATTTAGCGTTTACTATGCGCAAACGAAAGGGCGAGTGCGAGCTGTAGTAATGGCAAGGAACAGCTGCATTCATATATGCTACTAATTACAATACTGAGGGACCTCGCAGTGGTGGCCGTTGAGCAGAAGAATAGCAGGCATTTATGCTGGCATCCTGCTACATGGCTCATGCTGCGGAGGTTCTACCGATGGAGTGCAAGGGGCTAGCACAGGACGAAGGGCGGTTGGTCATAGGCGCGGATGCAAATCTGAGTCTTCTTAAAATACAGGTTTAAGCTGGCAAAGACCGGGGAAAGCGAAGCGTGCCGGGACGAGTATAGGGATCTATTGAGGATCTAGTGAGGATCTACAAGCGGGAAATTTCCAGGGCGAAGAGAGTCTCATGGAAAATTTCTGTGCGGACATAGAGTGCTCCAGCGAAACAGAACGGTTGAAAAAAGTCATAGCAAGGGGAAATATAGTCCAGGGACTAATAAAGAAAGAGAACCGGGAATGGTCACGTAATAGTGAGGAGTCCCTTGATGTGCTTTTCGAAACACATTTCCCAACGATAGATGATTCAGAAGAGCCAGCACTCACACCTCGCTCACGGGGCAAGCGGGAAAGGCGTGGGTTCAAGCGCGGGGCTCGAAGACTATTTGTAGGTCTTACAACCTTAGACTAACAAAGTTGATTCTATCACAAAAAGAGAGGACTGTAGTCTCGTTACGGGTATTCTGACTGAGCACTGCCGTCTGGCGTCACGTGCCTTTAAATTAGGCTTCATCAGTGATAGCAGATGTAAGAAGTGCGGGTTGGAGGAGGAAACGGTCGAGCACGTTTTGTGCTTGTGCCCCGCTCTTGCGAGATGTCAGGACTAGAAGCAGCAAATGGCATAGATCCTGGAAAGCATCTAGTATTTGCCAAGAGAACGGAGTTATTTTATAACATTGGTCCTTATTTTTGTCAGTTTGGTCGTTAAATAAACTTCTAGTAATAATACGGACTCATTCAGTCTATGTGAGGTCCTCATGGACAGGCCAGTTTAACCTAACCTAACACTTGTAATCGAGTCGAGAATGATGACGAGAACTATTGGAAATTCAAATTCACATTAGGATCCGCTTAGATAAATACATTAGAGTGCGATTGGAGAACGTTATACTTCTCCAGTGTTTCTCGAGTCGTGCTCTAACATAGAGATTCGAGAACAGGGGTAGTTTCGTAATCTTTATAGTGGTCACACCTAATGGTAGAGCGAAGCGCAACAACAAATTAATACTCAATTTATCGAAGAGGACGTTATGCATAAATGTAGTTGTTATGTAATTATGTGTAGCCCCGTCTTAACTTATTTCGCAGACACCTAATTTGGAATGTATGATGTTCTTTGTCATCATTATAAAGCATTTACACTGGCGGTTTCAAATTAAAATTAAAAACAAAAAAAGATTGCAAACTAAGACTTATTTTTGTATGTAAAAGGCAGGCGGAGCTAAGTAACAGGCGAAAATAATATTTTATAAACTAGGTATAAATTTAGTAAGTAATAATAAAAACAAAATTTAACAAGTACTTTGTATATAAAAAACGAAACCACACAAACTTGGCATAAATAAGGCAATTGGTCTTAAAGAGCCATAAACGATTTTACCTCTTTTTTTATTAGTTGAGCTGATTCGTTATAAAATATGTGACTTAAAATTAATATGCGACTTTTCAAACTCACTGTGAAAAGTCATTAGTTGACTTTCTTAACACTTAAATACATAAAGCAATAGAAATATGTGCAAACTAGCACCACAATAAAAAAAGCACAAACAACCACAATTAAACCGACAATTCAAATAAGCAAACCCTTTTTCAACTCTTCCAACACGCGCTCCGTTTTCCGGCGGAAAGAACATAGAGATGACATTGTGCTAGTGATGCCCGACTTTATTTGAATGAGTAATGTTCGGAGATGCCAGATTTTTGTAACAGTGTTGGCCAAACTCTTAGATTCAAATTTGTATCATGAGAACATTCCTCCTATTAGACATTACTTTGATACCAATTAGAGCCTACGATTTCTCGAACATGTTCGAGAAGAGATTTCCCACGAGTCTCGCCTTCTCGCGAGATTCTCGAATCTCGAATTACTCGTAAGGCTCGCGAGATTCGCCGTGCCGTGTTCTTGGTGTCTCATTGAAAAATAAAATATTGCGAACAAAATTATATGTATAATAAATATTGTGACGAATATTAGTGACACTAAGTGATACTCACATCACTAGTCTGATGCTAAGTAAATGAAGCCACATAAAGCAGGTAGTCACTTGTATCTGCATAAACGAATCAATCATTATGTCTACACATATGTACGTACACGCAGCGGAGAGAGACGCACAAACACATGCATATATCTCATCTGAGATGCTCCCAAAAGTAGGAATTATCTGTGGAAGTATCACTCACATATACACGCGCATATGAGAAGTTATAACGTGCATCTGTAGTATGTTATAGCTGGTAATTTTATAGCTGGTAAACAAGTGGCAAATTCTAGAAATAGAAAACGCCTATAAATACGTCAACAAGGAAACCAAAAAGTATAAAAGCAGCAGCAGCTGAGGCACGACGTATCAGTTTGATTTAAGCACGCTATCTGTCGAGCAGTAGAAGTGTAATTGTGAAGTACTTTAATAAAGGCCATTTTACATTATTGAATAGTAGAGTTATTTATTCAACAGTTTTGTGATTCGAACGTTAGTAGAAGGTTGCAAATAAGCGGAATTTCCCAAAATTCGTTACAATATGTTTTGAGTTAAATGTCATAGGAAGCAATATAATCAATGAAAACGTCACAAGAAACAAAACCAAGTGTATAAATACTGTCCATACAGCGATTAAGTAAGAATGTCGAGAAGCTCGCAAAATTTACAAGTACTTCGAAACACGAGAATCTCGCGAGAAGTCAAGTTCTCGATTTCTCGGGTCTCGAAAATCTCCCTTGTGTTCAAGAAGAAATCGTAAAATCCACTACCAATTGTATTAAAATAATTTTGAACACAGATATTTATTTGCAGCCGGTGCTGATTCAGTCGGCACCACATAGAAAAGTGATTACCATTCTCCAACATTACTCAAGCTAATAAACCAACTAAGGCTAAGACAAAAGAAATGCTCTTATTATGAGGGCTAAAATATATTTGAAAAGCAATTGCTATTATAATGGAACTATCCTATAAAGGCAAATTTCTAGTACAGTGATTTTGTAGTGATTTTGCAATTTTCTACAAGATTTATGACTGAATGCTTGTTCACCAGAGCTGGTTGAAAGTTATAACCAACATTTAGAGTTTAAATCTTGCCTTAGCCCAAATATTATGTATGACATGTATGCATAATCAAAGTTTAAGCGTTTCCATAACGAAGAAGATTACTCGGACAAGCATAAAGTTGATGGTCTCTTATTATAATAAAAATAGAGAGATTCGATTATTTGTGTTTGGTTAACATTTCGTTGGACTTACGAATTTAAGGCATCTCATTAAAAATATGTAATATTGATTTAAGATGGCGTTAACTTCCTAGGAACAAATACAAATTATGTTAGTAATTTATAAAATCAGTCATATTTCAAAGTTTAATCATATTTTTAAATATTTTTGTGCCCAACTTCAATCCCTGTAGAGTTCAGCAGGTATTATATTTCTCTCATATAGGGATTTAGAGTATTAAGATCGATAATTGGAAAGGCAGGTTATTACAGCTCTTACTGATAGTTGGGATGGCCCATACCCAGAGTATTCTCGAGTATATGTATGAAGTATTACAATGTATCCAAATACTGGACCACGAAAACGACCACCAAAATTTTGTATTGAAGAGCGTAGCTAAGATCATTTTGTACAAGAACAAGATTGATATTTTTTGTGTAAAACCGTCTGAAAAGGTGTTCAAGATAGCATTTGATAATACTTTGACATCGTTTTGACAGGGCTTTCTATATGGTGGCCGGCTATCTTCACCCTACGGCGCTAGGTAAAATTTTGATAATTACGATTGTGTGCCTCATTTTTTTTCAAAAACCGTAATTAATAGAAGCTTTGCTCAACAGCACCAACAAAACGAACAAACAAATCTTAAAGGGAAAGCGTGCAAAAAAGTTAAGTGTAACAAGAAATAGGGCCTTCGAGCGTGTTTATCGATAATGTTCCTTAAAAATTTTATGCTGAGCCAAAATAAGAAATGAAAACCTAAAGCTGTTGTCCCACAGCATTTGGTTGTTGCCGGTAACTGTGATTTGATTTCCATGTAAAATCGTAACTGTAATGCCAGATTTGCATAGAACGTTTTGTTGCGTTGCTTCACCTAACAGATAAGTTTAATGTACGGTCGTACATATAACTTGCTACCAAAATTTTTTGAATGTAAAACGAGGCAAAATGTTCAGACATTTTTATATTATTGCGCTTTCAAAATGTCAAATCGAAGAAACGCGACAAAAGTTCTATGTCACGTATTATCAGAATATGACAATGAGCTGTCTTAAAACGCTTCTTGTATTAACTTCGTCGTTTTTATTAGATGTTTTTCTGACTTCTGAGGGTTTTATAATCTTTTGATAGATATTTTGGGTTTAAATTATTTTTTTTTGTTATTTTATATAAATTTTAATGGTACAACCTCCAAGTAAGAAAAAAGCATTAAACATAAGGTGTTATGGATTCGCATAAGATTATCCCTGTACTTAAAGAAACGGTTTTAAAACGGGTACCAACTTATCAAGAAAATTTTACTAGAACCAAGCAAAATATTGAAGTTTCAAATTAGTTATACCTACTGAGCACCGGTAAAAAAATAAGTATGTGCGCACGTAGACGTTTGTAAAAAAAAATAAGCATAGTATATGTAAAATATAGTTCGGTGAGTGATTTTGAAAGTTATTGATTGTACTGGCCATTTAAAAAAAAATACTACAATCAACTATAACATGTAAGGACTTTATAAAAAAATAAAACTTAATTGGTTTGAATAAGCCAGGCATGCTTAACGAACGAAACGATATCATTTCGTTACGATAATCAACGCTAATAAACGAAACGAAGTCACTTCGTTTCGTTTATTAACGTTAAGATCGTCAAATTAACGTTAATTTGTCGTTCTTAACGTTAATAAACGAAACGAAATGACTTCGTTTCGTTTATTAACGTTGATTATCGTAACGAAATGATATCGTTTCGTTCGTTAAGCATGCCTGGAATAAGCGTTGAATTGAAAGCTTTCAAAAATGAAAAGTAAATAAAAAATATAAGAGGTTTTATCAACGTTATTAAATGATTTCCAAAAAAGTTGTCTGTAAAAAGAGATCAATTGTTTGTACCCGAATAATAGTATTTTTGTGGTAGTAGAAATTGTTTGTGCAGTTTACCAATGTTCAATAAACCGCTATTATTAAAATATACATATAT
Organism: Eurosta solidaginis; assembly: GCA_029619165.1. Lineage (NCBI taxonomy): Eukaryota > Metazoa > Arthropoda > Insecta > Diptera > Tephritidae > Eurosta > Eurosta solidaginis. Next base: position 15,495 of record JARSSU010008778.1, on the reverse strand, counting down.
AAATATAAACAAAAACTATAAAACAACAAAGGATTTGTTGATGGTGTAGCGTAATTGTAAATCTGTCAATGTTTTGCTCAATTCAATAGTTATGTACTGACTACTAATAGAAATACAAAGAAATTTTTTAACGAATCCTTGATGAAAGACAAACGAATTAAAGTAAAAAACTAAGAGCTTCATTCTGTATTGCGAACGATAGAACAGACGAACGAATCGCCACCAAGCGATTTTGTCTAGCAATAGTATTTTCTATCATTTTCGATCTGCCTTTAAGGTGTAATTAATGGTGACTTATAACCACAAAACCATAACCAGATAAAACAGCTGATCGAACCTACCTTATGGAAATGGTGCCATACCATAACGCTAACGCCATAACCATACCATAGCCAACCAATTGGTTTTTGGTTTTTCGCCATATCCGCAACCTAAAAATATTTGAATTGGTGAATTCAATAACTTTTTGTAGATTTTACTCATTGTTTTGGATACGTTTTGACTAAGACTTTGACTTTGACTTATTTTTGTGGAATATGTTTGTAATTTTTTGCGTTTTCTTCATTTTTATGAAATTTTCACGATTTTTAGGTTAAGGTGCCATTAATCGATCACATTGGAGATATATATGGATATGGGTATGGTTACGCCTACGGCGTTAGGGTTAAGGAAGTTTAATTTGGCCTTTACGTTTCTTATGTTATGTCAAACAGAAAGACAAAACCAACTGTCAAATGATATGTTGCCATTACGGCTGATTACGTTCAACACGGCGTCTACAGACCACAACCACAATAAAGCAAAGCTTGACAACAACCGTGGCCAAGCATTGGCTTCTTAATTACTTTAAAAGCGGCAACCATCAATATAAATTACAGCAAACAGTAGCGAAAAATTTAGAAAAAATATTAATTATGTTTAAAAAACGCCCAAATGAATGATTTTAGCTTTTATTATCTATTATTTACTTCTATTTTAGTTTTTATTGACAAAATAAAAAGGACGCCACTCACTATCGCTTCCCAAAAATAGAATTAGGCTTAATCTGGCTACAACGGCTTTCGTAATTGATTGTCGTGCCGCTCTGTCGCGCCGAAAATAACGACTCTAATAAGAACATGTGTAAAAATAATATGACAGATGTGGCGGCTACACCGCCGTCGTGAATGTAATCAGCCTTATTGTTTAACATAATGCAAATACACAAGCGATACATCTCTGAGGCGAAACTCACGTTCGTTTCGCAAAAGAGAATAAGGCCTTAAAGGGCCAGTTAAATTTCCTTGACCCTAACGCCATAGTCGTAACCATACCCACAACCATCTCCATTGTGATCGATTAATGGTGCCATACCCTTAAACAACTGACATTTTCATAAAAATGAGGAAAACGCAATTACAAACATATTCCACAAACAATAAGTCTCTTAGTCAAAACGTATCCAAAACAATAAATAAAATATACAAAAAGTTAAAAAATTCACCAACTCAAATATTCCTAGGTTACGGATATGGTGAAAACCAAAATCCAATTAGTTGGCTATGATATGGTTATGGCTTTAGCTTTATGGTATGGAACCATTAATCGATTACATTGATTTCCATAAGGTTGGTTCGATCAGCTGTTTTATCTGGTTATGGCTAAGTCACCATTAATTGGCCCTTAAAAGCGAGTCTACACTCAAAAAAAAAGTATCACTATTAATTTTAATACACGATGTGCAAAAATGAAACTATAAACGGTATCATTTTCGTGGTATCAATGCAACGATAAATATTATAAAAAGTATAATTAAAAGTATCAATTTTGTATCTTGATTTGCCCACGGAAAATATTTGTTTCGCCCTTAAAATATATCAAAATGATACCTGTATAAATTTCCTAGTTTCATTATGATAACATTTAATACTAGATTGATTATAAAACGCATTACATTTGTATGTAGTCTATTAACTTGACAAATACAAGTATGAAACTAATATTTCGAAAATGTCAATAACATAAGATCATTGATGACGAAAAAAAGATAAGCAAAAATTGCACATTGATGCCTAGATGGCATCGTCTTGATGATAATTTTTTTTTGAGTGTATAAAGTATTACTTTAGTGCAAAATAAAAACATAATGAACAAACCAAAATATATGTAATACTTGCAAAATCAATAACAAAAATACTCAGTTGAGTAATTTTTATCAAACCAAAAGATATTTTATGTTCTAAAAGAGCTACAATAGGAAAAAAACGGAAACGGCTAAAGTTTCTATAAAATGTAATGTTAAATAAATGAAATGGAAAATGTAAAAAAAAACAACTGCAGTAATTACAGACAACACAATTACTGTAGAATAAATAACAGAATATTTATAGCTACTTATATTTGCAAATATAAAAAAAATCGATAATTTAGGATTAAAAGTCAACAAGGAAAGATCTAAATTAGCAATAATTATTTACGAAGTAATCATGTATTTATGATAATTGTAATGAAAATATATGAAAATGCTAATTTAAAATAAAACTTAGAAATGACAAACGGACACACACAAAAGTAATTCTAAATGTTAACTGTTGGTAGATGACTTTAGGCTAAGTAAACGATCAAAAGAAGAACTAAAACAATTAAGCGCAAGGATAATGCGAGTTAAAATGGCAATTATATATACATAAAAAAATAAATGTTAATGCATAAAATAGTTATTAAAAGGAAAAAAACAAAGAAAGTCAGCTGCGCGTAGAATCAGAAAAAAATATTTGTAACTGATTTAATTATAAAAAAATACAAAAAACATACAAGTCCTTTTTTTATTCATGGGTTAAACTAGTAAGTATAATGATAAGTATTAATATGTATGTAAAATTATTTTGTTCTTTCCATGATTTTTGTACAGAATTCTGAATTGTAATTGAATTCTGAAGAGACTCACATCGCCCGATTTTTAAATTCATTAATTTAAACAATTTGTTGCAAAATTACCTCTTTTTGTAGAACTTTATATAATATATATGTATTTGTGTAATCTTTTCGTGACCATAAAGTTTTTACCCAATACTTAATCGTGTGAAATTAAAGAGATCCGAGGCATTACTAATTTGAGATTTGATATTAATTTCACAAAATTCATTTGTTTAAACAATTGGATGAACAGAATTCTGCAAAATTTTTTTTGTACAAAATAAGTGACAAATTAAAATTTTATGGAAAAAGTGTGTTCGAAAAAGTAGTTTCCTTTTTTAAAAAATATAATTATTTATAAACAAATTATTAAACAAATAGTTTTGCAATTTTAACAAACCACTTAACATCTGGCGGCCACCGTGGTGTGATAGTAGCGTGCTCCGCCTGCCACACCGTATGCCCTGGGTTCGCCCCCCGGGCAAAGCAACATCAAAATTTTAGAAATAAGGTTTTTCAATTAGAAGAAAAATTTTCTAAGCGCGGTCGCCCCTCGGCAGTGTTTGGCAAGCGCTCCGGGTGTATTTCTGCCATGAAAAGCTCTCAGTGAAAACTCATCTGCCTTGCAGATGCCGGTCGGAGTCGGCATAAAACATGTAGGTCCCGTCCGGCCAATTTGTAGGGAAAATCAAGAGGAGCACGACGCAAATTGGAGGTTATCGCGCCTTATATTTATTTTTTACTTAACATCTGTACGAAAATAAATAATAATATACCCATAAAATACATATATTGACTAAGGGGATTTGTGATTTATTGAATTCAAATGTTACTAAAAGATTTGCAAAATGAATTTGTTTAAATAAATTAACAATTTATTTAAATAAATTTTACAAAAATTCACTTTTTTAGCAAAATTAATGCCAAATTTAAATTTTACGGAAAAAGTAAGTTTTAAATGAAAAGTTTTAAAGTCAAACTTTGACCTTAATAAAATATTTTTAGAACATACTGTATCCCAGAATAATGAAGAAATATTTCAATTTAGTTTAATTTTAATAAGTTCATTAATTTTTAAACGATTTTATTTAGCTTGACTTGACAGGCAGGCCACACGGCCGCATGCACGGCCGTTGTGAACGAATTTTGTAATTGAAATTTAAGTAACTTCCCGATAAGCTACAAGCTTGAAACTTGGAATATAGTTCAGAACCCGATGACAATGCAATAATAGGGAAAAAATCGCCGCTAGGTGGTGCAAGGATCTATATATTCTCAAAAATCGTATTTGTGGTTCGATTTGGCTCATATTTGGAACACATAATACATACAAGAATAAAAAGCGACCTATGAAAAAAATCGCCGCTAGGTGGCACAAAGATCGAGATTTTCAAAAAATCGTACGTGTGGTCCGATTTGCCACATATTTGGAACACATAATACATACAAGAATAAAAAGCGACCTATGAAAAAACATCGCCGCTAGGTGGCACAAAGATCGAGATATTCAAAAAATCGTATGTGTGGTCCGATTTGGCCCATATTTAGAACACATAATACATAAAAGAATAGAAAACGACCTATGATGTCCGATTTGGCTCATATTTCGAACAAATATTACATACAGTCCGGTAGAAAATATTTTGGAGTTGGAGGGGGGAAAAGCATACGTGGCGCAGAGTCGAGTAAAGTCTTTGGAGGGATTATGTATTGAGGACTTAGATTGTAACAAATTGTCAGGAAAGAGTCCTTGTAATAATGAGTCACTAATTGAACTAAATAGAATGAGAAATATTAGGCAATTAAATAAAGACTAAAAACTTGAGAATAAAATAATTTAAAAAAATGTTTAAGTGAAACGCATGTAAACTTGTAAGGTGTAAAATTATATCCATTTGCACACGCTGTTGTTGATAAACTTGATTGTTTATCAGCTGTATTATTGCCAAACAAATTTTTTTGATTGTTATACAAATTAAAAAATGCCAAGGTTAAGTGAAAAATCAAAACTAAAACGCCTTTATTTGCTGATGTTGGAGATTTCTGATGAAAATGCCTGCTGTAATGTCTGCAAGGTTGCATTCCATTGAGTTTACCGCATTTACACAATGAAATGTGCTCGTAAATTTATACAAATTGTGTAAATGATTTCTCATACAAAATTTGAAAGCTCGTTTACGCACTAGATAAATTTATACGGTTACACACTTTATAAGGCGTTTATACGGTTACATGAGCCCCTATTTCACGCGCCCAACGCTTTTATTTAATTGTCTGATCAACGCCATAGATTGATGAGGAGTATGATGACTAGTACCTAGGACCTACCTAATTATTTTCTAGCTTTTATTATTATTATTTGATATAAGTATTGTTTTCAATAAAACCGTTTGACTTAAATTTTTTTAATTATTTTATTTTACTATTTAAGTTGGTTATAATGTGAATAACCACTACTTTGTTATTTCTTTGAGGTTAAAGTCAACATTTGATTTTAAGAAAATATTTTTACAACAGATTTAAGTTATATGCATGAAAATAATGTAGGTATTTGGTATATATTTTTTTAGGTTAAGCTGGAAATAAGCTTCATCTAGTGACTCTAAATTGGAGTTCCTTGGGTCAAGATACAGGATAGAAAGTAAATGCATGGTCGATTAGGAATTTCTTTTGTATGTTTATACAATGCGAAAGATTTAAGCAAAAATTTATTTGATTTTAACGAGTTTATTATTTGAAAATCCGATCATTATGAGTGTGAGTTCGGATTTAGCGGGTCAAATCATAAATTTTCTATTTTATTCATTGATCAACATATCTTTAGCAGCCTTAAAGGAAGTTTTGTATTTTTCATTTTACATCTTAAAGAAGCAATATATGGATCTGATGAAAGTAATAACTTGTGAATCAAGTCGGTATTTGTATAAATTCTGCCACACTTTTGTGTATTAAGCTTTCGGAAATGTTTAAAGTCTTTATTGCGAGATTCCTGTGCTTCCTCAGACATTAAACCATGTGAAAAGCTATTGATTACACTGGTCAACAAAATTTTTAACATGGGTCGTGCGTATATTTTTTTTATTGCTTTTGCACCCAAAAATAAGAATATGAACATAAAAAGTTTTTGATTTGGTTTTGTTCGAAAAAATAGAAAAACGAAAAACATGAAAATTCATCAAAATTTGACATAGATGTGATTTATTCTAGTATAAAAATCAATTTAAGGTTTATTCTTATAAATTTAGTTTTAAAATACAGTTTAAATGTTTAAAAAATGCTTTTTCCTGCTTTTCCTGCCATATTCGGTAACATTTTCTCTTACTAACGTCCAAATATAGTCCCCCATCATGCTTTCCGTATACTGGCCTTGGTAGTGTTTCTCAAACTACATTATATCTTGATGGAATCGCCTCCCCGTGTTCTTCTGAATAAGCTCCCATATTATCTTTGAATTTATCCAGATGTGAATGTAACATGTGCATCTTTAGCCACATTCTACATGCGATGGCGGAAAAATTCGTAATCATGCCAGTTATCAGCTCATCATAATTTTCATCCCTATGATTTCCAAGAAAGCCATGAACTACTGCCTTAAAACTGTTCCACGCTAGTTTCTCCTCATTGCTAAGTATGTCCGGGAAAATATCGCAGTTCATAATGAGGGCCAACAAAGACTCCAGCTTTAATTTTCGCCTCTGACAGCTTTGGAAAAAAAGTCTGCAAATATTTGAAAGCTTTAGACTCAATATTAAGAGCCTTCACAAATTGTTTAATAAGGCCCAATTTAATGTGCAATGGCGGCATCAATATATTTTTAGGATCGACAATTGCTTCATGTTTAATATTAAATCTTCCCACTCCATACTCAGTACGTTCAGGCCAATGTTTTTAGCGATAGTGGGCGGCATCATTTTTGCTATCCCATAGGCAAAGATAACAGGAGTGTTTGGTATATCCACCTTGCATTCCAGTAAAAAAAAACAAACCATCTTAAAGTCTCCAATAACTTCCCACTTGTATTCCGTATATTTGTTTGCAGTTAATAGCATTTCAATACTGTCATAATTTTCTTTGAGATGTATGGAATGTGCCAGTGGAATAGATGGAAATGTGTTCCCATTGTGTAGTAGAACTGCTTTTAGACTTTTTGTTGAGCTGTCGATAAAGAGGCGCCATTCATTGTATTACAAGGAATACCAATTGCTTCAAATAAACCTTTCACGTCATAGCAAAAACAGAGTCCATCTTCCTTACTGTAGAAACGAGAAAATTCTTCATGACGCTTTCTTTGCCAAGATATTCGAAAATCAGAAGTAAGTAAATTTCGTTGTTTAAGCCGCGATGCCAATAACTCTGGTAGATTTAAGTCTCTTATTAAGTCATTGAGATCTTCAGAGTTGATGAGATGTGGTATTCCTGGTTCAAATTGAGGAACAAATTCGGAATGTACGGATGCAGATGAACTCGGTGTTTGCAAGCTGCCTTGAGGGAATATTTGCTTTTCCAACACAGGTGGATCAGGTACAGGATTTTGTTCCGAATGTGGTACTGGAGCGGATGTCGATGGTAGTTCCGGATATATTGTTATCCTTAAACGTTCATGGCTCTTTTCTCACCCTGGTACCAAACTATAATAAAACGTAAGCATTTCATAACAATTTCAGTTATTATGCAATTATATATATGTAGATATATGTATATATATATGAAACAGTTAGTAAATAAAAAAGAGAAAATAAACTTACGCTCCAGAATGCTTCTGCAAGAGTTACATGAAACATGTGGAGCCCATTTTTTGCCCTGGTTATTAACAGGTAGACCGAATTAGGCTAGGTAGGTCTCGCAAATCCTTGTGTTTTAGTTAAATCAAACTTTTTTTGATCCCGGGTTCGAATCGAGCTCAAGGCCTAACAATAATTTTTTATCATTATGATTTGTTATGATAATTTTTTCTTAATTGAAAAATTTTTAATTAGAATAGAAGAAAGAAAAAATTAGACAACTGCCAAAGCTCGTTGTATAGATCCATTTCGGGAACTGTTAAATTCCTTCATCGGCTACGTTTAGGCGCCGCTGCTATAACCATTCAGCCATCACAGCGTTTTTTTGTTTGTCTTCATTAATCCTACTTCTATTCTGGTTTGTGCCAATTGATATTCACAACACTGCGACATCTAATGCAGAATGGATGTGAAAATGGACTTGTTTGATGGCAATGCTGCCATAGTGTCATATTTTATTACACTTTTTTCCCGTGCTCTGGGATGTATTAACAATTTTGTTGTTATATCGGCCTACTGATTGTAAGATCGCTGGTTCGAATCGAGCTCAAGGCCTAACAATAATTTTTATCATTTTTTTATCATTATTATGTTATGATAAATTTTTTCTTAATTGAAAAAATTTTTAAATTAGAATAGAAGAAAGAAAAAAATCAGTACAGTACAGTACGATATAACAACAAAAATTTTTAATACATCCCAGAGCACGGGGAAAAAAGTGTCCATAAAATATGACACTATGGCAGCATTGCCATCAAACAAGTCCAATTTTCACATCCATTCTGCAACAGATGTCGCAGTGTTGTGAATATCAATTGGCACAACCAGAATAGAAGTAGGATTAATGAAGACAAACAAAAAAACGCTGTGATGGCTGAATGGTTATAGCAGCGGCGCCTAAACGTTGCCGATGAAGGAATTTAGCAGTTTCCCGAAATGGATCTATACAACGAGCTTTGGCAGTTGTCTAAATTTTTCTTTCTTCTATTTTAATTTAAAAAATTTTTCAATTAAGAAAAAATGCATCATAATAATAATAATGATAAAAAATTATTGTTAGGTCTAGAGCTCGATTCGAACCCGCGATCTTACAAATCAGTCGGCCGATATAACAACAAAATTTTTTTGTCTTCTTTTAATACATTCGCCACATATATAGCAAAACGAATTAGCCGCTCGTTTACAACTTCTCGAAGATCATCATTCCTTTTTCCAATTTTACTTACAAAAACGCTATCAGTAGCTGGCATACTCTATTGCTAGGCCTGCCAATCCGTCAATAAAAGTTTCGATGAGTTTCTTAATATGTAGTTAACGAATTGCCAAATCTACCTAAAATCATGTGTATCTGGGACCTTTTATCTCCTTTTTACTGTTTCCCAGCCACATTTTTTTGTAAGATGAGTATGTTGTGCTTTAAGTAGATCTTTTTTCGATGCATCGCTGCATCAGATAGCATACCCGCCGCCCTCTATCGACCGAAATAGCGCGAAGGACCTACATTAGCCTGTGTGCAAAAATGCATAATTTTTAAATCGCTATAACTTCTACAAAACCAATATTTTTGATTCGTAATCGCATTTTTCTTTTATAGAATTGAACATAGTAACCGAATGTATAGGGCAAAACCCATGTACAAAAAAAATGTTGACCTGTGTATTTTGCAGGCATATAGTACCAATCATATAGTTTTACATATAGTTGTACAGTGAAGACGGGTATTTATATACATAAAACTTTCGTACTTACGTTATTTTAGATACAATACGGTTGTTTCGGACGAATTGTTCGGTAAAATAAGAATTTGGTAGTTATTTTTCTCAAAAAAAAGAAAGTAATAATAATTTTACTAAAATTTGTTTAAAAAATTCTTAAATTATTAAGAACATACTCATTTGTTTAAATAATTTAATTTTACAAATTTTAAAGGCAATTTATTCAGCAAAATTCTACACCGCTCTCTGTATACTATGATATTTGTGACTTATATTATATTTATTTTCGTATGGATGTTAATTGACTGATTTATTAAAATGCAGAACTATTTATTTAATAATTTGTTTATAAGTTATTGTATTTAATAAACAAAACTATCATTTGGAACTTTTTTTCTGTAAAGCACCAAAATTGGCACTTAAGTATTTAGATTTGAAAAATATTCTTTAAAAACAAATTGTTTAAACAAATGCAAAACGAATGTAAAATTTCAATAGCAAATACCTACTATTCTTAAAGGTATATCACTCCTCTTAAGTATGAGCAAAGTTGTATGTCACGAAAGTGATAAATAAATACGTATTATAATATAAAGTTCTGCAAAGAATAGGCTATTTTGCAACAAATAGTTTAATAAACAAATTAATTTGAAAGAATTAAGTGATGTGAGTCTCTTCAGAATTCATTACGAAAATGTCTATGAAATATTGTTGCAATGGGTTGATTTTCTGAACCGTAAATGGTTTTGAATGAAATTAGTGCCAATCCACAATGTGCGTCAATGAAGAAGCCACGCCTCGTGAGACATCTTCCCAAAGACGAAATAAACCTAAATCTGTAGGGAATTCACTAACTTTTAAAGTTATTCGTTGTCATAATTTAACTTGGCAATAATTTTTTCACATTTATAATCACAAACTTGTATCACACTTATATACAAATTGCTAAGTTTGATAATGCCAAACTTAGCCTGATCTCTTAGCGTCTTCATTCAAAAGCGAGAATTTATCAACCGTGTCAGTTGGTGTAGTGTACGCTTTGTTGAAATGTGCTAAAAACCCACTTTTTGTCATTAAACAGAAGGAAGTGCTAAGAGTTCCAGAGGTGTAGCGAACATGTAGATAGCCATCAGTGAGCAGCTCACCAGGCCGATCATAATAATAACGCGTGAAATATCATACAGTGAACTTAGGGTAACCCTGCAGCGGAGTTGTGTTTGTATAGACACTAGTATCATACGGAATGTAGTATTAAAGAGTGTTACTTGAGAGCGAGCGTAGCAGCAGTTATCTAATAGATGGACCGCCATTAGGGATATCGCCATAAAGGTGAGCCCTAGGGCTGACTCTAGACTGTGCTTGCTACGAGCATGGGTATCAATGAAAGCGGTAATGAGGTCTATTTTCAATCAGGAAGTGGGCCTAGTTCTATAGGTCCGTCACTTTTTCGAGACAGTCTGCCATAAAGTGTGCGGCTCAGGGTGTGACTACTAGAATGTTTGGACAATAGGGTATCAAACGTAAAGGTGGTTGGAATATGTATTTTAAGGAGGAGTGGCCTAGTGTCAATGGTTTGCCGGTACGCGGGAAAGCCTTTTCGATGATTATCGCCATAAAGTGTGAGCCAGGGCTGACTCATTTAGTAATTTGTTGTACGATATGGTATCATAATGAAAGGGTGTAATGAGGATTTTAAAAATGGGGAGTCGGGCCTTACTTCTATAGTTGCGGACGTCTTTTCGAGATAGCGCAGGTGGACTCAGGGGTGAGACTTTAGAATGAGATTTGGTACTAATCACTGCGGTATCAAAGCGAAGAGTAATGCAGTATTTTAAGCAGGCGAGTGGGCTCTTTATCCTGGTAGACCAGGGTGTGACTCATAGACTTGTTTGTACGATATGTGGTCCCGATATGGGCACTCGAATGAAACGGTGTTAATGCAGTAGTATAAAGGCGAGATGGGCCTACGTTGCTATAGGTGTGGCACGTCTTATACCGAGTTGATATCGAGCCATAAAAGGTGTTAGTGTTCGCCAGGGGTGACTTAGAATGGTTTTCGTTTATTGTTACTAGAGAATATGGGTATCCAACGAAAGATGTAATGCAGTGTATTTTAAAATGGGAGGGGCCTTAGCTCTATAGTGTGTGACGCGTTTCGAGATATCCCATAAATGGTGTGCACCAGGGGTGATCTCTATAATGGTTTGTACGTATATGCGATCAAATTAAAATGTATTAATGAGGGTTTTAAAGGAAGTGGTGCAGTCTGTGTATATGGAAGGCCGCGAGTCAGTTTTCATATCGATAGATATCGCACTTTCAACAATGATTGACTAGGAGTGTAAACCCAGACCCTATCATCTGTACGGATGTGTAACCGCTAATCTATTTACTATAAGTCATACACGAGCAGGTCATCCTGACTGCCAAGATGTACCTAAGGCGCTCTTTGATTCGCCACTGCCTAAGTTGTTCACGTTTCTTCTACATTAATATGGTAGGTGTGTCGACAGCCACTCTTTACAAAGTTTTCTGCATAAATGTTATATTTTGCGTCGAATAAACCATATACCATTCGGAGTTACCACTTGTTTCTATCTCTTTTGTCGATATTTCGAGGATACTAGCAATTATGGCAGTTTTTCATTTTTCGTAATTTTCGATATCTGAAATACAGGTGTGCGATGGTCATAGTCGGAGTATCATTTTCGGTTTCGCATTTTGTGGGATACCCTTTTACAAGGTACAAAGAGTCAGTCCAGATATAGTGTACTGTGAACGTGACGTGTGATATGTACAAGTATACACATCGTCCGATGTTTGGTCAAGTATCGTGTGATTACACGCGTTCCGACCCCGAGCGGGTCAATTGGTCGACACGGAACATCAGGTCATGTACTGATGTATGACAAAGCACTAGGTGCGGTCGGCTGGTGCAACAGCGCATTTCTTGCGCTCGTTTCACAGAAAAGAAGTATATGAATGCTGTCCCGGTCGAGATCATCTTACAGTCGCACACTGCCGATCCATTCGAATGGTATCGGCAAAGGATTTGTAATTGTGTGTTCGACTTATGGCGCGATTAAAGAGCACTGCTACGACATAATTAACGAGTGCAATAAACTGTTGGCGGAGCTAGCGCCCATGTTGGAATTATTTGTCTCGATTTTTGTCAGTTTGCTGGTGCAACTCATCTCATTACTGGAGTTGAAATGTTGATCATAATTTGCTATATATACTGTAAAGATAATTAACTTTTTTATTTTTAAATTGGACTTAAAAAATAAAAGTGGGCGCGTAGTCGTCTCCGATTTTGCAAATTTTATTAAGCATACATACATATAGTAATAGGAGTAAACGTTCCTGCCAAATTTCATTCATGGATATCTTCAACGACTAGGCACAAAATTACAGCTTGCAAAAACCTTCTAAATACCTCTTTTAAAAGTGGGATGTGTGATACGCCCATGTCCATAGAATTGTTACTAATTTTCTGATTGTGCGTAATACATAGTTCAATCTCACCTACCAAGTTTCATCGCGAGATTGATCGCGTCTATTGGTAAGTGACATTACCGCACTTTTCGCCATTATCAGCGAGAGGCATCAGGGCATTGGTTCGATTTTACATGATCGAAAAAGTGGGCGTGGTTATAGTCAGATATCGTTAATTTTAAATAGCGATCTGAGGATGAGTGCCCAGCAACTACATACCAAATTTCATCAAGATACTCAAAATTTACTCAAGTTATCGTGATTAACAGATGGACGGACGGACGACATGGGCTCAATTACAAATTTTTTTCGATTACTGATGATTTTGATATATAGGAAGTACTATATTATCTCGATTCCTTTATACCTGTACAACCAACCGTTATCCAATCAAAGTTACTATACTCTGTGAGCTCTGCTGAACTAAGTATAAAAAATCTAAATTTGTGAATACAAATGTGATAAAATTAAGCCAAGCCACAAAAATAGTGAAAGTGAAAAAATTTTCTTGATATTAGAGAAAAACTTTATAAAACCAATCATGGGCAAGACCCAGCGGCATTAGGGGTAGAATCATACCCGAGCTAGGTATGCCTTGTCGTAAGAGGCGACTAAAATACCCGGATTCAAGGAGTTGGTTCTTTGTGTAGCGCAGCCCTTTCAGGTGCCAGCGCATGCATAGCATCTCCAAAACAAACCAATTGTCAACTCTCACCTATCCGTGGCGAATCCTGTTACATTAACAGCGAGGCTCTGGCAGACCCCGAACTCATGGACTAGAGGTGGAGGGCGGATGGGGCCAGCAAGGTCGCATGTGGTCATAACAAATCGTTCCCGAGAGTGGTGGGCTTGTGTACCGAACGTATAGGATCTGCACCCGGCAAAGGACCACAACAATCGATAACACTCCACAAGGCCTTGGGGAAATCCTTATCGCTATAACAACAAAAAAACAATAACAGCAAGTCCGCTAACAAAAAATTCAGATGAGACAGTGTATAAACGTTAAAAAAACGTTAATGAATTGCAAGTACAGACAATGATCAAGACGCGATTGTTGTTGTTGTTGTAGCAGTTGAGTTTCAACAGGGTGGACCATAGTTAAGAGGTGTTAGGGGCGTGAGTCTACAATTACAGTTAAAGAGAAGCTGGCTGTCATATTGAGAACACATTACAAACTCAGGACATATATATTTTATGTCGGGGTTGCAATTCTGGAAGGTAAGAGTTAACATGCTACAGTATTTAGATCGAAGGATCTAGAGTGACTCGCATTTTCCCTAGGCAGAGTGCACTCTCTTCTGTTTGTTTCGGGTATTATTCCATTTGAGTTAAGGATCACAGCCGTAACTTCCTGCAAGAGGTCAGACGACTGTTTGTGAAGCACGCAACTGACTTGTGTTTTAGAATGTTTATTGTTGTTGTTTAGCGATAAGGTTGCCCCCACGGTAGTCTTTGGGGAGTAGTTATCGATGTGATGAGTCCCTTAGCCGGATACAATCGCTACGCCTCCGGTACCATAGCAACATTAAGGCCGCTAGCCCGACATCTCGGAACAAAACTCAATTATGGGGACACATTAATACAACACTTGTATTTAGTCGCCTATTCGACAGCCATACCTACCGGCCGAAATATCGATACCTAACCCCATGGGACGGTGTTTTAGATTCATACTGCTGTCATCCTAAGGTGCCGTATTTCCTCAAAATTGGACTCCTTAAGCCCTAGCGATTTCGGTTCATCAAATCAGGTGTATGTTGGATGCCTAAGTCTCCGCGTATTCGACAGAGAAAGTCTTCGTTAGCAATTCCTTTCTCTCCCCAAATGGAAGTATTACCACCTATATGTAGATGGCGTCTTGGGACATAAGAAGACCCACCAGTGAGGTTCGAGGGCGGTATTTGGCAGGCACGTAGATCTCTACCAGTGAATTTTAGGCTTGGCAACCAAATCGGACGACGATAGCAAGCAATCGCAGCCAACTGCTTTGGAAGATAGCAATGAAGCGTTCTTTGTCATTTACCCCAAGTATGCCAAGCAAAGAAGAATTATGAAGGATACTTTATTGCGGCCTATCGGATTACGCCTAACAATTGCGTCTGCAATCCACCAAAACTTTAATCCTGATCAGACGTCACAACCGAGATTTTGTACGCAGCACCAGTCGCATAGCGGGAGACACATCGACGTACGATGTTAAATGTTCGCACATTTGGGCGTCAATATTGTAAAACTAAGGTCGCGATGAATAGTCGGATGATAATGTCATTCTGCGAAAAAACCGTATAGACGGTCATAGGGAAGTAGGCGTTTACGTTGTTACAAAGCCATACAGATATATGGGTCCTGGGCTGTGTCCCATTATTGTGCAGTCACCAGCGTAGGAAACGATAATGATATCCTTATGTGTCGAAGGTAGCTTTGTACGAGAAGTTAAACAAAAGCGGGGATAGGACACAACCTAGGCAACCCCTGATCTAATATCTTGGTTCGATGTCTGAGTTCCTAAAGTGCAACGCATGACCGCGACTCCCACTCAAATAAATCCCGCGGCGACTTCTAAGATTGGGGGGAAGGGTAGACCCCTCAAGGTCTTGAGCTACTTC
>JARSSU010008777.1:0-40867 GCA_029619165.1 Eurosta solidaginis | reverse complement strand
GCCCTGTCACTATCACATCGGTAGAGTTCCGGGAGTGATGTGACATTGCTGTCGCGCAACCTTGCTAGCGTAGTAGATGTCTATGCGACCCAGCAGCTCGGTCAGGGCCACTCGGCGAGTTAATCTATCTCTTTTGGTTCACTTTTGAATTAACCATAACACACCAAACATTCTTATGTTTTAGATTATTTTAAGATTGTTTGTGGGCCATTTCGAGTTTTTCCGACTATTTCGCGATTGTTTGCGTTATAATTTCGGAATGTTTTCGGGACTCGCTACAGTATATTTTCTGGGATGTCTCGTAACTGTTTTCAGGATCATTTCGGCGAACTATCACAATAATTGTATGTTGGTTTCTCTCGTGCTAAAGGAGCTGAGGTGTTAGGTTAATGGGGCTAACCTACTTAAAATATCTTAATAATATAAAAATTTTGTTTATTATTATTCTATAAATATATTATATTAATATATTATATTTTTATTATTTATATAAATTTATTTTTTATATAAATTTTGTTGTTTGTCCGCGATGAATACCAAGCTACTAAATCCGTTTCAATCAAATTTGCACACCGTAGTGCAGTTTGATCCAACTTGAAAGATAGAATAGCGTTCCTGTAAAGTTTCTTTTCGCGAAGTGGACCGAGCTACTCGACAAATTCTATTCACGGTTCGATTGCCTGAAATTTAGTATATAAGTAGCCCTTTAACTCGATTGTTATTTACGATACTTTTTGTCCGGGGGAGGGGACCGATCTTTTCAAACAAATTTTCTGTCTTGTTTGAATTTACCTAAAAAAAAATAAATGTAAGGCGCGATAACCTCCGAAGAGATCTAAGGCTGAGCTTCTCTTCCAATTTGCGTCGTGCTACTCTTGATTTTCCCTACAAATTGGCCGGACGGGACCTACATGTTTTATGCCGATCCGAACGGCATCTGCAAGGCAGATGAGTTTTCACTGAGAGCTTTTCATGGCAGAAATACACCGAAGCGCTTGCCAAACACTGCCCGAGGGGCGACCCCGCTTAGAAAAATTTCTTCTTATTTCTAAAATTTTTGATGTTGCTTTGCCCGGGGTGTGAACCCAGGGCATACGGTGTGGTAGGCGGAGTATGCTACCATCACACCACGGTGGCCGCCAATTACCTAAATGGGCATTCTATTCACGGTTCGATTTGCCTGAAATTTGGTATAGTATTTATAACATTTTTTTCGGAAATGGAGCAGGGACTGACTGGACTGCGACTTGAAATGGAAGCGGTACTGATGGTGGGACTTAGACTGGGACTGGGGACTGGGGCTGGAACTGGGACTGGGAATGCGACTGGGACTGGGAAAAAGGGATGGAGAAGAAGTAGAGAGAGGAGAAAAGAGGGAAGGAGAAAGAGCCACAGTTAGATTTAGACGAAGAAATAGAGATATGGATAGATGGAGCGGGAAAAAGTGAGGGAAAAGACGGATAGGGAGAAAGAGACGGAGAAAAAGAGGAAGACTGAAGGAAAGAGTAAATAAAAAGATAAGGAAAAGGGGAAGAGATAGCAACGGAGACTAAGAGGTAAAAGCTGCTTAAAAGTTATGCAGATAGAGCTAGTATATGCTATAAGACCCTAAATTTTTGCATATTTTAAATTTTCTCGGTACTTGTCGAATGAAATTATTAGATTTGGCAAATCACATTTTGCACTGCATTTGATTTGTTCACAACTGTACGTTACATATTAACAATTATGCTTGATATTGAGCAACAGCATAGATGTTTGTACTTTTGTGTGAAGATGTGAGTATAGATTGATTTGTATACAACGCGGCCAATTGTAATGCCAGGCAATTTTGTTGCAAATGCATAAAATTAAAATAAACAAATAAAAAATGCAAGTATGAGTATGTTCACATTAAGAAAAATTAATACGAGCTCGTACATACATAAAGACGACCAAGTCAATTTCAAATAAATTCAGCTCACTACACTTGTGACGCCAAAGGAGGCTGATTTTTTGCATACTTAGGTAGGTACATACATATTGTAACGAATTTGCTGCAAATCCTCTTATTTGCAATCCTCTGCTAAGTTCGAATCACTAAACTCACTGATTGATAGCTCAATGAAACTCTACTATTCAAAATAATACTGCTATTGCTCGCTAGATATCGTCTTAATCGCAACTGCTTGACAACTCAAATCAAACTGAATTACATTTTACTCGCTTGCGCCGCTTTTATAGTTTACGCTGCATACATCTAGGCTCTTCTATTTCCAGAACTTACCAACTATTTCGAGTGTTTATAGTTCTCATATAGTTCTACTTGTTTACAATTTTCTACTTTTCAGCGTCTCTCAGATGTATGTGAGTTTGTAGTTTACAGTCTCTCGCACACACATAGGCGTATAAGTAAATGCATCTGTGTGTGACATCTCTCGGCTGCCTTATATATGTGTATACATGATTTGATTATTGACGTAAACATCGCTTAGCATCGCCTTAGTGATGGTATAGCTTAGGGATGCTAATATCCGTGACACTGCCCTCCACCTAAGTCTGATCGTCCCGATCAGACAAATCTCTCGATCTAAACGCTGCTAGCATCGCCAAATGTACCACTCTTCTACTCCGTGGTTTCTCAATGCTTTGTATGCGGTAGATGGTATCACTGATCTTCTTCACAACCTTGTACGGGCCTTCCCAACTGCACCGAAATTTGGATGGAACACCTTTCCGCCGGTGAGGGTTGTATAACAGTACCAAATCTCCCGCCAAGAAACCTTTCGAATTATTTTCCTTGTCGTACCTGTGTTTCATCTTACTACTCATTATCCTGGATCGTTCCCTCGCACTCTGTTGCTTGACCAATGAAGAACTACTTCGCAGAGCTTGCGCTGGACGGATTTCCTTTGCATAATCAGTATCGTTCCGACGCTTCACAACAGTAGTGTGCCTTGGCTTGAAACCACCCTTGCATTCTTTCTTCGTTTCAGTACGTCCGTTAGGGCTTTTCAATGCCAGTGTTTCTCTCACAGGTACCTTCGGTTTTGATTTGTTTGGCCCATTTGTTCCATCAACCTTTACCTTTGAATTTCGTGGCCTTCGTCGAGTCTTCTCCACCAGTACCCGATTACTGCTGAACCCTTTTTCCAAACTAAAGTTAAGTGGCACATCTTGGTTCTCATAACACATCACCCTTCTCTGCATATCGATCTTGATGTCATGGTCAACCAAGAAATCCACTCCCAATATAACTCATCAACAATCTCCGCCACAACAAATTTGTGTAGAACCATGACCTTCCCAATCAATACTTCACATATCACTTCTCCCTGAACTTGGTTATACTCGCCAGTGACCGTACGCAACTTTGCTCCAGGTAACGGTTTTACTCTCCTGTTGACCAAGTCAGATCGGATCAAGGAATGAGATGCGCCCGTATCTACAGTCAGTACTCGTTCTTTGCCATCCACATTCCCTCTGACGGTAAGACTGCTTGATTTCCTTCCAATTTGCGACACAGATATCACAGGGCATTCAATAGCCGGGGCAAGTTTTCGTTCTTTACATTCGACACGCTCTTGCTCATTTCCGCCAGCTTTGCGTTTACGGCCACCCACATTGTTGGAACTATTAGGACCAAGATCGCAATGACGTGCAATGTGACCTGGGTTGCCGCACTTGAAACATTTAATAACTCTGGCATTCTTCTGTTGAGATCCCTTCAGTGCTTCCAATATTGCGTCTACCCAATCTGGTCTTTCCACTTCCACACAATGAGCTTTGTATGCTGGTTTACTCAATAGTGAGGCCGTTTCCTGGGTCAATGCATGCGATACCGTTTCAGCAAATGTCAGCTTTGGGTTTGCGTATGTAGCCCGCTTCGTTTCCACGTCCCGTATGCCATTTATGAAACTCTGGATTTTTACCCTCTCGGTGTATTCCACGGGTGCGTCCGCATTTGCGAGATGAGCTAACCTTTCAACATCCGAGGCAAACTCCTGCAAAGTCTCATTCGCTCTTTGGTGACGGTTCTGCAACTCAATTTGGAATATCTGTTTCCTATGCTCGCTTCCATAACGTCGTTCTATAGCAGCCATCAATGTTTCATAACTGTTCCGTTCATACTCTGGAATCGTCTGTAAGATTTCCGCTGCAGGCCCTTTCAATGCCACGAACAGTGCAGCAACTTTATCTTCCGCATTCCAGTTGTTCACTGCTGCGGTCTTCTCAAACTGTAGCTTAAAGACCTGGAAAGGAACAGAACCGTCAAAGGATGGTGTTTTTACCTTTGGATTACTCGTTGAAACTGCTGGGCGATTTAGTTGCAACTGCTCGATACGTCCTCTCAAAGCATCCACCTCGGCCTCGATTTTTTCTTCAAACTGTAAAATTTTTGTATCTTGCGCCTCCAACTTCGAGGAAATACGTTCTTCTTGCTCTTCCAGTTGAGCAGAGATCTGCGATGATAACTGTGCTGAAATTTGCGCCGACATTTCGGATATCCGTGCCTCTTGTGCTTCAATCTTCGCTGTTATACGGTTCTCCTGCGATTCCAGCTGAGATGACATCTTTGATGTTATACGTGTCTCTTGGGATTCCATCTGTGATGACAGTTGAGATGTTATTTCTGTCTTTTGCGATTCCAGTTGGGATTCCATCTGTGATGACAGTTGAGATGTTATTTCTGTCTTTTGCGATTCCAGTTGGGATGCCAATTGTGACGACATGTTGGTAGATATTTGTGATGACATTTCGGCCATTTGTGCCGATATTGCAGCCAACATCATGTTTAGGTCTGTGTTCGCCATTGTCTGCGGTGTTTCATTTTTCTCTTCAATTTTTGCTGTTGTCTCGTCCTCATCAGAGATAAAAGACATACTCGTCCACATCAATTCCTTCTGCTTCCATTGCCTCTCGTAGCCGTGCCTGAAGTTCGAGTTTAACGCCGCTTGTATTCAATCCACGGCTCTCCAACTCCTTCTTTAGTTGCTGGATCTTCAATTCACTGAACTTGCCATGTCCTTGTTGTCCTCTGGATTTATTCAACAATTCCTCTTCTGACACCAATTGTAACGAATTTGCTGCAAATCCTCTATTTGCAATCCTCTGCTAAGTTCGAATCACTAAACTCACTGATTGATAGCTCAATGAAACTCTACTATTCAAAATAATACTGCTATTGCTCGCTAGATATCGTCTTAATCGCAACTGTTTGACAACTCAAATCAAACTGAATTACATTTTACTCGCTTGCGCCGCTTTTATAGTTTACGCTGCATACATCTAGGCTCTTCTATTTCCAGAACTTACCAACTATTCGAGTGTTATAGTTCTCATATAGTTTCTACTTGTTTACATTTTTCTACTTTTCAGCGTCTCTCAGATGTATGTGAGTTTTAGTTTACAGTCTCTCGCACACACATAGGCGTATAAGTAAATGCATCTGTGTGTGACATCTCTCGGCTGCCTTATATATGTGTATACATGATTTGATTATTGACGTAACATCGCTTAGCATCGCCTTAGTGATGGTATAGCTTAGGGATGCTAATATCCGTGACAATATTAATAGAGTCCGATCGAGCAAGATATTTTGTTAACCGAAGTCGACGTGCATTCATTGTATATTATCAAAAGTAACCCTTGTAATTTATCCCATTATGGTTTTTTCAACCAAGTTTTTTGTCAAGAAGACATATTTGTTTAGTCATTTCAACAGATGAGAAACTATATTCTGTAAAAATTACAAATTCTCTATAAATTGACTGCCGTTCTGTTAAAAGAACTGATTTCGTTGGTCTTTTCAACAGCGAACAACTCCCAATGCAAATGCATCAGTTCATTTAAAGAGAAACTTACGCTCACGGCGCTCACTGTTATTCTAATGTGACAGAAATTTGTTATTTTAACAGTTTTATTGTTATTCTAAGGGTGACACTATAATAATGCCGTCGCAGCAACCGAATGAACCGCTGCTTACCCCGGGACCGCTTTCGCATAACTTAAGCGTGGCGTTCCTATTCTCGGTTTTTAAGAGCCTACTGTTGTTCCTGCGTCTAGGTTCCGCTTATTTGCTCTGGGTTGGTTTCTATGTAGTTACTGATTTGTTGCCATTCTTTTGGGCCGCTCAGTATTTTTGCGATAACATAAGCAACGGTGATTTGCCCGGCTCTTTCCCGAGCATTTGTCGGCACTGGCTTCAACGCGCGCATTTGAAGAAATGTGCTCAGTATCGTTCTCGTCTGCATCACCGTAAACTCATTAAGATCTTTCGCCTTTTTTCCTGTAGAAAATATTTTTTAAAGTACCCATGTCCGGAGAGCCTTTGGTAACGTACTCATTACCTCGTTAAAGCTTCTGGTGCTTATGCTCATTCGTATGTTGATTTGCGTCCAATATTTTAGTCGCGGAGTTGAACCTTACTTTTATATAGTTGACGGTTTCAAAGCTAACTTCGAGCGTTATATCCTTTTTGTTAGGAGTATCAGCTTCTGTTTTGTCTGCCAATTGGAGTCCGTCCGAGCCTATACACTCCTTTGAACGTCTCATGACTAGATTGAGCTTTATGTGTGCTTCTTCCGCGTTTCGGGCTGTAATGAGTGCAGTAATCTTGTCTGCGCTAGCTAAGGATGAATCATCAAACATTTCAAGATTGAAAACGTCCTCCTAACTGGCGTTTCACAAATCAGCACCAAGAATTGATCCCTCGTGAATTCGTGATACTTGGACTCTCTGAGGGTCATATATGAAGACGCCATCACTGAGGTACCTTCTGATGACGCGCCGTGTATATAAGGACGCGATCACTGAGGTAGCTTCTGGGTGGTGCCACGCCCATATTAAGAAATGTTTTGGGAATTATGTTTTGCGTCGTAAATCAATACACCTACCAATTTATTCTGGCTTCAGATAAGCCGTATAGGAATTTTGTGAATACATCTCAATATTTGCTTTAAGTTATCGTGTTAACGACTGGACGGACATGACTTAATCAAATTTATTGTCGATACTGATTAATTTGATATATGGAAGTCTATATCTATCTCGTTTCCTTTATACTTGTACAACCAACCGTTATTCAATCAAAGTTATAGTACTGTAAATAATTCTGGAAATTTCCGATAATTATACACCTTCTGTTAAAGTTGGCATCGCTGAACTGTCGAATAATAACTCCAATATTCAGTATTGCAAATGGTCTTTATTAGACTACTTTGGGCGTAGTACTTCAAAATACAATTAAAAAAAATAAATAAATGTAAGGCGCGATAACCTCCGAAGAGATCTAAGGCCGAGCTTCTCTTCCAATTTGCGTCGTGCTCCTCTTGATTTTCCCTTCAAATTGGTCGGACGGACCTACATGTTTTATGCCGACTCCGAACGGCATCTGCAAGCAGATGAGTTTTCACTGAGAGCTTTTCATGGCAGAAATACACCCGGAGCGCTTGCCAAACACTGCCGAGGGGCGACCCCGCTTAGAAAATTTTCTTCTAATTTAAAAACCTTATTTCTAAAATTGTTGATGTTGCTTTGTCCGGGGTGCGAACCCAGGGCATACGCTACCATCACCACCACGGTGACCGCCTAATCAAAATTACAATTATACTTCACTAATCGCGTCTTTAAATTAACTGATTCCTCAGCTTACGCTGCTTTATACTCTCTGTTACCTCGTTCGCGCATGGCTTCTAGAACAGTTGTATCTCATGCATGGTTCTTTAGCTATATACATATATATCTGTAGTTTATGTTTTTATTTTAGCCATATGCGTGTGTATGTGTGAGTAACAACTTGTGCTCTTAGCTGCCGGGCTACATATATTTATGTGAAATAGTCTCTATGCTTCAAGCTGCTGGTTATGTGTATGGAATATTCTTCGTTGCTTCTACATAAGTGTGACTGTTTGCTTAATGTGTACATGTACATAAATGTGGCTGCTTTCTGTTGTTGTGGTTGTTGTGATTATTTACTAACAGCATAGTAATGCTAACATTCGCACAAGTACCTTGTGTAGAAAAAACAGCTGGGTATAAAATCTATTTGTTGATTTTACTAGTTTACATTTCATTCGGTAGATGTACTGCAATTACTGTTGTAAACTTGAGAGTTCATTTGTATGGAAATTGTTGTTGTTGCAATTATAGTGTATAGTATACATGTGTACTAAACATACTACAACTCGTTTAAAAAAAAATACTTTTATGTATGTATGTATTTGAATTTTTTTGCAAAATTACTTTTCTTCCCTGAAATACACACACAAATTACACATACACTTCATTATGTTATATTATAATTTTCTTTATTTTATTTTGCTGTGTTATTATTATTACTTGTTTTGTTTTTTTTTGTTCAACGTTTATGGCATAATTGCTCGTTATTATGCGAAACACTCATTCAATTTGTTGGTGTGAAAACACTTTTCTTACAAAACACCTTCACATAGCTAGCAACAAAGTATCATTTATACAACAACACGCAAAGTTGGAACGTGCAAATGCCAATCTGTTACATTTACCCATCCAATTCACATATACATACACATGTCGTATATAAGTACTAGACTGGGTCGATTTATTAACCGATATCGCGCCATCTATTTTTCGATAGGATTTGGGCTCAGGAAAAAAAGTTCCACTACGCATACCGAAGCAAATAATTTTCGAGCCTGCGAAATTAATTTTTTTGGACTTTTTTTAGTTTGATTTTTTAGGTTTTTTTCATGACCTACTAAAAAAATTTTCATTTGATTGTAAAATTTCTTTTTTTTCAAAAAACTGTTACCGCCAACGTTTTTAGCGGACATTTTTGGTTTGGACAGGGTATAAATATGAAATTTTTTTTAGTAGGTCATGAAAAAAACCTTAAAAATCAAAGTCGAAAAAAAGCCAAAAAATGAAATTTCGCAGGCTCGAATATTATTTTTTTGGGTATGTGTAGTGGAACTTTTTTTTCTGAGCCCAAATCCTATCGAAAAATCGATGGCGCGATATCGGTTAACTTTCGTCCATACAAATCGACCCACCCTAATAAGTACATCTATGATTGTTAGTCAACTTGAGATACTCCTTACAATCTCCAAGTCGATGGATGCCTTAATACTTTTACTTTGATGGGAAATTGTTTGAGAATGACACTGTGTAATTTGGTGCTTGAAAAGATGTGCCAAGTAGATGGAATGATGATCGGTGCCATTGATTGCTTGAGTTGTTACTTTTATGTATCTAAGTATATACGTATGTCCATATAAAAGACACTGGCGCTTAAGAAAGTTTATGCTATCTTCATTTAAGTGCAGGTCGGCTGCATTGGCGCCACTTGGTTGCCGCTTTAATATCGATATTGACTTGGCCGAGGAGTGGAGCGTTTGAGCTAAACTTAAGTGTTATATATATATGTACATGAATATTATAGTTTTACGACATGAGTAACACCCACAATATGCTAGCTTTCAGCACAGAATTATAGTGTTTATATAACACAATTTTTTTTGTAAGCACTTAAATTGTAAAATTAAGAACTTTTATGATACGCTGACGACGAAATAAGCGTTAATAGCGAGAAGTAGCGTGAAATTCTAAAAAACAAACCTCTAAGTTGAAATTTTCTCTTAATGTTGGTATGAAAAATATGCTACCACTAATACAGTTAATTTCCCTTTATCGAACTATTCAGGAAGTCTTAAGAAGCCCAATCGTATCTTGAGATCAACCTTTGAAAGCGTGTCCAACCCACTTATTATACTCAACTGTCCGTGGCGACCCAAGTCTTGATGGAGGGAGGTCATCCATCATGATCTAAAAGGTTCAACTTAGTCATATTAAATCGATCCCACATTTGAAGGGCTAGTACTTTTATGATGATATTTTCCGTAACGTATGGATTTACGAGTATATCCTCAAAAGGACTATCAAAATGGATAAAAACACCCCAAAACCTGCAGTGAGTCTTCTTATCGCTACAAGTAAAAAGAGAAGAAAGCACCAAGTAGAAAACGGTTGGTCATACGTTGCCTGTTCATCAGTAGGCAGCTTCCCTCATATCTTTTAGTTTTTCTCAGTTCTGCCAAATTCCTCCAAAGAGCTGCAGAAGACAGCCACAACTGCGAATAGAACAAATCAATGCTGGATAATAAAATTATACAAGCAGCCATAAGCTCGCTGACAACTTTCTGCATTGTAGTAAGAGCTGCACACCCCGGTGGTATTCTTCTTCCGACTGATATGGATTATACCACTGAATGTTAAACTGTTTGAGCTCGACAGGAAAGGAAAGGAGTGAAGGTTTACGCTTCCCAAGGCAGTCGGTTCTATGTACCGGAGCGACTCGGGATTTTTCCCCACCAAGGACTGTCATTTCAGTGTGACCCCATTTAATTTGTTTCGTCCCTCCCACAAATTGTCATCCTCCCAGCAGCTCCTTGCTGCAGGACTGCTCCATACTCTCTTACTCCGGGAAGGCATCGAATCCAATCCGGGTCCGTCTCCTGACCCCGGTCCTGAGAAATGGTTTTGCTGCATCTGCCGGAAAAGAATCTTTTTAGGACGGTCATACTCTGTTCAGTGTGTCTCGTGCAAGGGATGGTTGCATCGGACAGGTTGTTCTGGGCTTGATCCCAAACCCGACGTCCACGTAACTTTTATAAATCTTTTGTGGCTCCTTGCTGTTCACGCCCAAGGGCGTCCCGTAGCCTACGCCTAAGCGCCCCCACTACCTTCAGCAACCCCGCTGCTCAGCAAGCCACAACAAGTACCCGCTGCTGATACCACTCATAACTACTACCTTCGTAGTAGAGTTGGTAGCAATGCTGAGCATCAGCCCCATGCCCCCGTCTTCTCCCCCACCTCTTTTCCGGCAGCAATAGTGCAGGTCAGGGAAACAGAATCTTAGTCCCTACCTCCGTTTGCACCGTCTGCCAGCACAGAATATATAGGTTTGCGACATCCGCCCAATGCAGCTCCTGCCTTGGGTGGTGCCACTTTCCTAGATGTTCTGATCTCCGCGACGGCAACCCCCCGACGGGTTTCATCGCGCCATGTTGCCAGGTCGCAAAACCCAAATCATCCGGGTACCCCAATGCTTGCCCAAGGACGCCCAGTCCCAGGGCCACAACAGCAATTGTGTCCTGGCCTTCCACAACCCAGGCGTAGTCACCCGTCACTTACCCCTAGAGTGGCGGCGTCTCCCCTTATGCACTTCAGAATTCTGCAGTTAAACTGTAATGGATAACTGGGAAGATTACGGAGATAGTCGATTTCATGAAGCGGCACAACATCCGCATTGCTGCGATTCAAGAGACTAAAACTCACAGCAAGATCTGCATTGCAGACCTGCTCTGGGTATAATGTCCACAGGAAAGACCGCGAGAGCGGAAATGGAGGCGGCCTCGCGTTTATCATACACCCCTCTGTGCAATATTATATATTTGATCCTGGCATCGACCGCAGGGACAATGTCTTAGAACGTCAAGGCCTATCTGTGCGGTCAGGCGATGCAAAGCCTAGAAATCATCAACATCTACATCCCTGCTGCCACCTGTTGCCCCAGTGGATACCGCCCTAATATCAGGGCCTTACTCACTGGCAACAATCGCATTATCTTAGGCGATTTCAATGCCCATCATGATCTATGGCATCAAACTTGCGGGCGGACAGTAGGGGTGAGATGTTGGCGGATCAAATAGAAGAAACGACGTTCTGCACAATAAACGGAGACGCCCCCACACGAATGGTAGGAAGCTGTCACAGCTCGCCAGACATCTCAATCGTGAGCGCAGAACTCGTAAACTGCGTCAACTGGCAGCCGATGGTAACATTGGCATCCGACCACCTGCCCATACTTATTTCGCTCGAGCGTACCGCCGACTTCATCTTCACTGAAAAACGCACTTTCATAAACTTCAAAAAAGGAAAGTGGGAAAGAATATAAATCCTTTACAGACAACCGCTTTGCTGCCCTCCCTATCCCGACTGATGCCCGCCAAGGTGCAGCGTGCCTTCCGTAAGGTCATTGAATCCCGCCTCGGCACGTTTCATTCCCCGGGAGAATTCCCGAAATCCGGCCCCACTTCCCGGCGGAGGCCGCAAACTTAGCGAGAGAACGTGACCTTATAAGACAGCTTGATCCAGGCGACCCCCAAATAAGGGATATAAACCAACGCAATCAGATTGCTTGTGGATAAACACAAGTGGGCCAAATGGGAGGAGCACCCAAAAGGTTGTAACCTCTCTACCGGTGTGGGTAAACTTTGGTCCACCGTAAAGTCCCTATCGAATCCGACTAAGCACAAAGACAAAGTTTCCATCGCCTTTGGCGACAAAGTGCTGTCGGATGCGAAAAAATGAGCGAGCGCTTTCTGCCGACAATATATAATGCATCCTACGATCGACAAAGATAGACGGAGAGCCAATAGACACGCACATAAACACAAATTCAGCGCGTCACCAATCACCATCACCGCTAAAGAGGTTGAGGACGCCATTGGTCGTGCTAAACCATCCAAAGCAGTGGGCCCAGACGGCATAGCCATGCCGATGCTTAAAAGCCTAGGGAAAGAGGGTTTCAAATATTTAGCGCATGTCTTCAACCTATCTCTTTCCACCTTTGTCATACCCGAGAAATGGAAAATGGCCAAGGTGGTCCCGCTACTAAAGCCTGGGAAACCAGCTAACATAGGTGAGTCGTATCGTCGATATCTTCCTATCGCCAGTGGCAAAGACGCTTGAAGCCATTTTGCTCCCTTATTTCCAAGCAAATTTGCAGCCATAAACTCCATAGCACTACCACCGCGCTAAATGCCATTATCACCCAGATAAATTGCGGTTTAAATCAATACCCCCGCCATAGAACAGTACTCGTAGCGCTAGACCTATCAAAAGCTTTGATACGGTCAACCATGGCTCGATACTGCAAGACCTGGAAGGGTCTACCCTTCCCCATGTCTTAAAAGGTGGACCGCAAATTATGTGGGTGGTCGGCAGGCATCGGTGCAATTTAGAAACGAAACATCAAAACCAAGGAGAATTAAACAAGGGGTGCACAGGCTGGTGCCCTATCCCCACTTTTGTTTAATTTCTACATATCTAAGCTACCTTCACCACCGGAAGGAGTCACAATCGTTTCCTACGCCGATGACTGCACAATAATGGCCACAGGCCCAGGCCCAAAGATCGATGCGCTATGCAATAAAATAAACGGCTACCTCCTGATCTCTCCAGTTTTTTCGCCTCGCGAAACCTGGCATTATCACCGATTAAATCTTCCGCGACCTTATTTACAACATGGACATCCCAAATGTCGACCATTTTGAACATCCACGTCGATGGCACTACGCTACCGACTGTCCTACATCCCAAAATCTTGGGTGTGACGTTTGATCAGGATCTACATTTTGGTGAGCACACAGCCGCAATTGTTCCGAGAATTCAGAGCCGTAACAAAATCCTCAAATCCCTCGCTGGCAGTACCTGGGGAAAAGATAAAGAAACGCTCATGACTACATACAAAGCAATTAGCCAGCCGATTACGTGCTACGCGTCACCCATATGGTCGCCAAGCCTAAAAACTACCCACTGGCAGAAACTACAGGCCTGCCAAAATACTGCTCTCAGAATCTCCACAGGATGTCTTCTTATGTCCCCAGAACACCATCTGCATAATGAGACGAGAATACTCCCCATCAGGGAGAGAAATGATATGCTGACCAAACAGTTCCTGTTGAATACCCAGAAACCTGGGCATCCCAACAGACCTCTGATTGATGAGCCATCACCACCTAGGGGCTTAAGGAGTCATCCCTAAGCATTTTGAGGAAATACGGCACCTGAGAACCCAGCCGTATGAAGTGAAAAAACACAAGCAGGTCTTTGGTGAACTCCATAAACGGGAATTGCCCGTTGAATCCAGTACTTAAAGAAAATTATTCCAAAACTCGCGGAAGAGGAACGCATACTCCCCAGGGAAACGCGTGTCACTCTTGCTCAACTTCGTTCTGAATACCGTAAGAGGTTAAACTCTTACCTATCCAGAATCAACCCCGACATACAAAATGTATGCTTCGCTTGCAATGTGTCCCCACATTACACCAACCATCTCTTTAATTGTAATGTGGAACCAAAGCCTCTAAAACCCCTTTCCTTATGGTCCACCCCTGTTGAAACGGCAAGTTTCCTTGGACTCCCGTTGGAGGATGTTGATGACAATTTGTGATCGGTCGCGGCTATTAGGTGGGGCGAGCATTGCTACAACAACAAGAACAACAGTGAAGGTTTTAATATAAGCAGACGCCGTTGTTATCCCAATTTCGGGGTTTCTTCTCAACGCAAAGAGTAATCCCCCATGCTGGCCTTAGTGGGTTATCAGGAGCTCAAAAGCACTGATGCTTTTCAGTAACAAGCTCACAGTACCTCAATTTCGTTGGTCTTCACTCAAAGACACACTCACTTACTCTTAACGGAAGTTGTTGGTGGTGCTGTTGTTATTTTAACCGAAAAAGAAAACACTCCGAAGGCGCAGGCAGTAGTCCTTTTCCAAATATGAATTCTGTACGACCCGGTACAAGCACCTTCTGGTACTAGACCGACTGGTTAGGGAACGATTTTTTTCCCATACTTAGATTTATGGATTTAATCATCTTTTATGACAGGCATGCCTACTACTGGAATATAATGGTTGAAAATATATACATACACAGGTAGTAACTGTGCAAGAAAAATACTTCGCAGAAGCTACGGCCTGAAACCAAATCCCATAATAGCTGACGGAGCCATGGTTTGGTGACCAACTCTGCAAAAGCAAAGATACACAAAAAACAAACAAATTAACAAAATACAAAAAGCAGCCTGTACATCGTTAGCAGTAGCACGTGGCCTGATTACGATCCGAATAGAAGACGGAGTTCATTAAGTAGGCTAAGAAGAGAAATATTTAGTATTGCAGCCATAATTACGAGATGCCTCAATGGTGTGTACAAGAGCTACTGCTAACAGGATTACAAAGATCAGATCGCCCACTTCATCTGCAATTGCTCAGCACTTTTGTGCGGCCCGACTTGAGAGCGATATCAAATTGTGTCATGTAGGACAGGAGGAAAAATTACCCATTCAAATGATCTGAGTCACGTAGACGTAAATACAACGTAAAGCAGCCTAATAAATAAAAGGTTATAGGAGAAAATGCATCAAAATGGCACTTCGTGTGCTACTTGGGACCGGTTTCATCAGTAAGGCAGCACAGCAATTAATATGACCTGGGACCCCCAGAAGTGGTGTTGTCTATTCTGCTGAGTCATCAATATTGATTTCGGTACTCCCCAAAGGAAGTAAGCCAGGAAGCAAAAAAAGTTAAGTTATTTCGATACCAATGGTATCTAGAACCAGGAAGAAAGGTGTGCCATTTTAAATTGCGATACATAGTTAGACAAATAACTTGTTTTGAAGTGAAGGGGAAATTGGGCGCCCATTTTGAAACAAGTAAAGAAGGTTAAGTTCGGGTGTAACCGAACATTGCATACTCAGTTGAGAGCTATGGTGACAACATAAGGGAAAATAACCATGTAGGAAAATGAACAGAGAGAAACCCTGGAATGTGTATCAAATGAAAGGCATTAAAGAGTATTTTATGAGGGAGTGGGCCATAGTTCTATAGGTGGACGCCATTTAGGGATATAGCCATAAAGGTGGATCAGGGTTGACTCTAGAATGCGTTTGTACGATATGGGAATCAAATTAAAGGTATTAATGAGGGTTTTAAAAGGGAGTGGTGGTTGTTGTATAGGTGGTCGCCTTTTCGAGATATCGCCATAAAGGTGGACCAGGGGTGACTCTAGAATGCGTTTGTACGATATGGGTATCAAATGAAAGGTGTTAATGAGTATTTAAAAGGGAGTAATCCTTAGTTCCATAGGTGGACGCCGTTTCGAGATATCGCCATAAAGGTACTAGGGGTGACCCTAGAATTTGTTTGTACAATATGGGCATCAAACGAAAGGTGTTAATGAGTATTTTAAAAGGGAGTGGGCCTTAGTTCTATAGGTGGATGCAGTTTCGAAATATCGCCATAAAGGTGGACCAGGGGTGACTCTAGAATGTGTTTGTACGATATGGGTATCAAATTAAAGGTATAATGAGGGTTTTAAAAGGGAGTGGTGGTTGTTGTATAGGTGGTCGCCTTTTCGAGATATCGCCATAAAGGTGGACCAGGAATGACTCTAGAATGCGTTTGTACGATATGGGTATCAAATGAAAGGTGTTAATGAGTATTTTAAAAGGGAGTGGGCCTTAGTTCTATAGGTGGACGCCTTTTCGAGATATCGCCATAAAGGTGGACCAGGGGTGACTACAGAATGAGTTTGTACGATATGGGTATCAAATTAAAAGGTATTAATGAGGATTTTAAAAGGGAGTGGTGTTGTTGTATAGGTGGTCGCCTTTTCGAGATATCGCCATAAAGGTGGACCAGGGGTGACCCTAGAATTTGTTTGTACAATATGGGTATCAAAAGAAAGGTGTTAATGAGTATTTTAAAAGGGAGTAATCCTTAGTTCCATAGGTGGACGCCGTTTCGAGATATCGCCATAAAGGTGGACCAGGGGTGACCCTAGAATTTGTTTGTACAATATGGGTATCAAAAGAAAGGTGTTAATGAGTATTTTAAAAGGGAGTGATCCTTAGTTCCATAGGTGGACGCCGTTTCGAGATATCGCCATAAAGGTGGGCCAGGGGTGACTCTAGAATTCGTTTGTACAATATGGGTATCAAACGAAAGGTGTTAATGAGTATTTTAAAAGGGAGTGGGCCTTAGTTCTATAGGTGGACGCCGTTTCGAGATATCGCCATAAAGGTGGACCAGGGGTGACCCTAGAATTTGTTTGTACAATATGGGTATCAAATTAAAGGTGTTAATGAGAATTTTAAAAGGGAGTGGGCCTTAGTTCTATAGGTGGACGCCTTTTCGAGATATCGCCATAAAGGTGGACCAGGGGTGACTCTAGAATTGTTTGTACGATATGGGTATCAAACGAAAGGTGTTAATGAGTATTTTAAAAGGAGTGGGCCTTAGTTCTATAGGTGGACGCCGTTTCGAGATATCGCCATAAAGGTGGACCAGGGGTGACTCTAGAATTGTTTGTACGATATGGGTATCAAATTAAAGGTGTTAATGAGATTTTAAAAGGTGGTGGCCTTCGTTCTATAGGTGGTCGCCTTTCGAGATATCGCCATAAAGGTGGACCAGGGGTGACCCTAGAATTTGTTTGTACAATATGGGTATCAAAAGAAAGGTGTTAATGAGTATTTTAAAAGGGAGTAATCTTAGTTCCATAGGTGGACGCCGTTTCGAGATATAGCCATAAAGGTGGAGCAGGGGTGACCC
This sequence comes from Eurosta solidaginis, assembly GCA_029619165.1. Lineage (NCBI taxonomy): Eukaryota > Metazoa > Arthropoda > Insecta > Diptera > Tephritidae > Eurosta > Eurosta solidaginis. The sequence goes on along the minus strand of JARSSU010008777.1, from coordinate 23,511 downwards.
TAGAATTTGTTTGTACAATATGGGTATCAAAAGAAAGGTGTTAATGAGTATTTTAAAAGGGAGTAATCCTTAGTTCCATAGGTGGACGCCGTTTCGAGATATCGCCATAAAGGTGGAGCAGGGGTGACTCTAGAATTTGTTTGTACAATATGGGTATCAAACGAAAGGAGTTAATGAGTATTTTAAAAGGGAGTGGGCCTTAGTTCTATAGGTGGACGCCTTTTCGAGGTATCGCAATAAAGGTGGACCAGGGGTGACTCTAGACTTTGTTTGTACGATATGGGTATCAAATGAAAGGTGTTAATGAGAATTTTTAAAAGGTGGTGGGTCCTTCGTTCTATAGGTGTTCGCCTTTTCGAGATATCGCCATAAAGGTGGACCAGGGGTGACTCTAGAATATGTTTGTACGATATGGGTATCAAATGAAAGGTGTTAATGAGTATTTTAAAAGGGAGTGGCGCTTAGTTCTATAGGTGGACGCCTTTTCGAGATATCGCCATAAAGGTGGACCAGGGGTGACTCTAGACTTTGTTTGTACGATATGGGTATCAAATGAAAGGTGTTTAATGAGTATTTTTAAAAGGGCGTGGGCCTTCGTTCTATAGGTGTTCGCCTTTTCGAGATATCGCCATAAAGGTGGACCAGGGGTGACTCTAGAATGAGTTTGTACGATATGGGTATCAAATTAAAGGTATTAATGAGAGTTTTAAAAGGGAGTGGTGTGAAGGCGTTTTCCATATATCGACCAAAATGTGGGCCAGGGTGACCCAGAAGATCATCTGTTGGATACCGCTAATTTATTTATATATGTAATACCAGCCAAGATTTTAAGGGGTTTTTTATTTCGCCCTGCAGAACTTTTTCATTTTCTTCTACTTAATATGGTAGGTGTCACAACCATTTTATAAAGTTTTTTCTAAAGTTATATTTCGCGTCAATAAAACAATCCAATTACCTTACCATGTTACATCCCTTTTTTCGTATTTGGTATAGAATTATGGCATTTTTTCATTTTTCGTAATTTTCGATATCGAAAAAGTGGGCGTGGTCATAGTCGGATTTCGTTCATTTTTCATACCAAGATAAAGTGAGTTCAAGTAAGCACGTGAACTAAGTTGATTAAAGATATGTCGATTTTTGCTCAAGTTATCGTGTTAAAGGCCATGCATCAATCGATTTCGCCCATTTTCACAGAAAACAGTTAACGTCATAAAATATATGCCACTACCAAATTTCAAAAGGATTGGTTAATTTTTGTTCGACTTATGGCGTTAAAGTTTCCTAGACAAATTAAATGAAAAAGGGCGGAGCCACGCCCATTTTGAAATTTTCTGTTATTTTTGTATTTTGTTGCACCATATCATTACTGGAGTTGAATGTTGACATAATTTACTTATATACTGTAAAGATATTAAATTTTTTGTTAAAATTTTACTTAAAAAAATTTTTTTTTAAAGTGGGCGTGGTCCTTCTCCGATTTTCCTAATTTTTATTAAGCGTACATATAGTAATAGGAGTAACGTTTCTGCCAAATTTCATCATGGTATCTCAACGACTGCCAAATTACAGCTTGCAAAAGTTTTAAATTACCTTCTTTTAAAAGTGGGCGGTGCCACGCCCATTGTCAAAAATTTTACTAATTTTCTATTCTGCGTCATAAATTCAACTCACCTACCAAGTTTCGTCGCTTTAGCTGTCTTTTGTAATGAATTATCGCACTTTTTCGGTTTTTTCGAAATTTTCGATATCGAAAAAGTGGGCGTGGTTATAGTCCGATATTGTTCATTTTAAATAGCGATCTGAGATGAGTGCTCAGGAACCTACATACCAAATTTCATCAAGATACCTCAAAATTTACTCAAGTTATCGTGTTAACGGACGGACGGACGGACGGACGGCATGGCTCAATCAAATTTTTTTTCGATCCTGATTATTTTGATATATGGAAGTCTATATCTATCTCGATTCCTTTATATATGTACAACCAACCGTTATCCAATCAAACTTAATATGTTCAACTGAGTATAAAAATACCACATTTAGCCTCAAGTTTGGGCTAATCAATCAGTCTTTACAATTCCATAACGAGTTCTGTCTAAAAAAAAACAAACATTGTAAACGAATGGACGGAACCCTTCCCACTGCCTTTGAGGCAGCTACACATGTGCTGGGTTAATACCACATAGTTTGGGGGTAGGACCATATACTAATATGTATTGATAACAAAGGCTCAACTTTATTTCTTACTACAGGTTTTTTCTAAAATGAGTGGGGCTTGTAGCAGAACTCCCAGAATGATGTTTGAATGAAAAGTTCCTCTAAAAGAATACTCGCTCCGGTGATTCAATTACACCATGGTTGCTCTTTTAAGGCCTTTTCCTGAAATAGTGGGGTTTTTGTTCTCGCAGTATTTCGACTATGAAAAGTGCCCTTAAATCTGGGCTTCACATTCCATACCACAATCGTGCTCTCATATCGAATACGACAGTGGACTCACAGCAAATTTTTGACGACCCATGCTATAAATGAACATCCACACCTTTTAATAGTAGCTTCGCCGAGGCTTCGACAAATAGTGCTGCTATACGAAAATAACTCGACAATTTTCGGTATAGGGCAACTTGTTTCATCAATTTCAGCACGGCCGTTCGCTGGATATTTTCAAAGAGACAATGGTCTCTGTGAGTTCTCTTAAAAGTGATCTAAGATGCGATGACGTAGAAAGCAGTTGTCTAAAATCTTATAGGCATATATTGGCCTATCTGAAGGTATCATCTTAAGTGATAACGGATGTAGAAAGTACGGGTTGCAGGAAGAAACGATTGAGCAAGTTCTGTGCTCGTGTCCTGCACACACAAGGCTATTGCACACAAGCTATTGCATGTAGAAGCAACATAGGTAGCATAGATCATAGAAAACTTATAATATATGAAAAGAAAATTGATTTCTTTTATAACATAGGTGCTGGTCTTTGTAAGAGTTTTTCAGCATGTTAACACCATGGACTATTTAAGTGTATGAAAGGTTCTCACGAACGGGAAGTTCAACCATATCTAAGGAGAAAAGAACCTAACCTAGACTGAAGTCCTTTAAGTTCATGTGGTGCGCATTTTGTAAATAGAAATATTACATTAGACCCCGTTCAAACTTTTGGTAATGGACTGTGGTGCAAGCAGTGCTTAGAAATCGAACATGGTAGGGAGTGTGAAACTTCCATCTGCAGCCGGCGTTTCAAGAGGCTGAGATAATTGACGATCCAAACATATTTGATTTCTTGAGTAACGTCCTGCAGTTTAGTATATCTCGCAAGTTTAGGTCATTTTCCGCTTGGATTTTGGAGGTTTCTGACCTGTTGTACTTGGAGTTGCCTTCGATATTGTAACAGAAGATTTCAGATGACATCGCTATAAATCTTTCTCAAATAATTATAAAAAATCCAGGCTACTGCAAGAAAGTGAAGAAGATTAAGTGAAGAAACGATTAAGCTTTGTGCTAAACATGAAGCTTCGGCATTCCAACTAGTAAGCTTTTATCAGTGAAAGCTTTTGTGTGATCTTGGGTACTGCGATATTTTGGGAGCGCTGAAACTTCAAAAAGTATTTGATGGGCTCTAACTTCGTATTTTAAATAGCGAATGTTATCTGTTGTGTACTTATAATTGCTTCGTACCTAGAGTTACTGCAACCTTGAAAAACTCACAAACAATGGAGTATAAAATACCTACCTAACAAAAGTAGATAGTGAAACTCATTTCCAGTTGAACAAGTTGAAATCACAAGTTCAACGAAGGTTGAAACTATCTATACACAAAATAAAAATAAATTAGAAAAAATGAAAATTGGCCTTTTTCGCTATAATGTATTTGCATAATTCAAGCGTAACGGATCGGAACGGCGGTGCACCCTTTGTACGAAACAATTGAAGGCATACAGTTGAAGCATAGATACGAAAGCTTTTAAACTTTGATCAATGGACTGCCTGCTCCACTATTTATTTGTTTAAAAAATCTGTGTAGCTAATAAATAATAAGGTCTCCATATATGGATCTAATAAAGTGGAAACCGAAGGAACAAACAAGCATTACAAATTACTAAGCCTCAAATAGATTTCAACGGATTTTCGAACTTCATTCAATTAGCCAATGTACTAACCGCTAATTCACACACACTTTGTAGCTCATTAGTGAGTAAAAAAAAATTTAAATAAAAAAATCATAAATAAATAAAATGTAAGTGGGTAGAAGCATATGGGAGAGAAAAAATAAATAGAGTAAAGGGTGTTTCAATATGTGCTAACCGCGTTGTTCGAGTTTTCGTCAATGGTTCTTTCTGAAAAAAAAACAAAACTAAAATTATTAATTTCCTCTAAGTACTTGCGCTGTTAACCATAGTGGCGCTACTGGCGCTGGTATACCAACATGCCGCACGGATTCGCTCAACAAATGAAAATGAAATGGTATATTAAGTTTTGTACGACTCTCAAATTATAAGTCCTTAAAAGAAAATAGATAGACCCACCAATAAGTACACCTAAATGATCAGGATAAAGAGCTGAGTTGATTTAACCATGCCCATCTGTCTGTTGTTTTGTATGCAAAGTAGTCCCTCAATTTTTCAGATATCTTGATAAAATTTGGTGAGCGGGTATATTTAGCTGTCCGATTATACTTTTGTCGGAACCGGCCGGATCGGACCAGTATAGCATATATCCCCCATACAACCGATTTTCAGAAAAGCGGATTTTTGTCTTTTCTTCCTCAATTTATCAGATTGAAGCTTCAAACTCACCATATGCTTTCTTATATTGTACATATTGTTGTCTTCAAAAATGGATGAGATCGGCCGTATATATGACATGTATCCCATACAACCGATTGTTCAGATAAGAAACTTTTCGTAATTTCTGCCTCAATTTAACAGCTAGAACCTTAAAATTTCACCATATGCTTTCGTATATAGCAGATATTGTTGTCTGAAAAATTCGAAGCGGTCGGTCACACATACACCAATGATAATTATTGGGATTGTTTAGCGTTGTCTGCATTCCAGTGGAGGTTGTCATAGTCAAAGAAGACAAAAAGACTACACCGTAGGTTTCTAAAATAAGGTTAACATACAAAGGTCGGCAACAAAGTCGTGTGTTAGCTATCCGCAAAAACCGAAAAGTACATAGAGGCGTAAGGAAGACCTGTTATCCCTACAGTGTAGGCTATAGTGGATGAGCCCTCCCCCAAGGCTTTCGGGAAGTGTCATTATCGCTACAACAACAACAAACAGCAGTGTATTAGCCTGATGATGGCTATGAAATTAACATTATTGCCAGAGGCAAGTGCGAAACATTTTGCTGATGTTGTTTTTTAAGCGATTAAGATACTCCCTAACTAGGGCAGTGAGAGTATCAGCAGCGCACGTTTCAGTCTATGTGTTTACTTGACTTTTGGTTCCATAACTCTTTTCAATCGGCATTAATTCATTTTGGGAGATAGCATCCACGTTGGCGCTTATAGTCGAGGCACATGTAGTTTCTAACGGACATATCAAAGTAGACTGCATGAAATTGAAGCCAATAATATGAATCCTATAAAAAGCCGATTTAGATGCTATACGGTAGCGCGGGTTTTGTAATTGATAAATTTTTCCCCAGAAAAATGACACCAGTACAGTTGATTTTCCTTGTCTCCTTGCTTTGGTAGTGAGTGATCTTGGCTTACCTAAATCTTGGATTGTGTGCTTTGCGTAAATACCGGCAAAACAGTCTAAAAGTTCTGTTGAAGTGCCGACTGAGCGACAGGGCTGGTCGGATATGAAGGCATGCCCTTCCTATAAGACTAGTGCTTATTCTCAATGGTGGCTTTAAGCAACGCCCCACCAACAATTGTCTTGTATTTTGGTTGAAGATCAAAATTTTTACCAAAAACTGACTTGAGTGGAAGAAGTTTTGTTTAGCCCTGAACAAAAAAAAACAGGAAATCGATTTCCGTAGAAATTAAATTTATTCAGCCTGGAATGAGCTTGAAAGTATTGTTCTTTTATAAGATTTTGTTTTTTAATTATTACTTATCTAATTTTATCTGAAAACTTAAGAACAAAAATGTCGTCAGTCCTCCATCAACCACCCTCTGTTGTTCTAAGCAACATAAAACCAACAATTGTGCAAATAATGCTTAGATAACCTTTTTTAGCAGCTTTTAGGACCAAATATTTATTTAGACTTATTTTAGTTTTCTCATAATAAACGCTCTTAAAACTAGTTTAGTACAAGACTATTCATATCTAGCGAATAAATATTTGAGCAGGGAGTTGAGGTAATTCACAATATGAGCTTTTTCGTTTCAGTCTAAGGCCTACTTTTTTGTCTACGATAGTACGAATCTAACATTCAGCTTTTGTGCTGTTTTAGTTACTTTCTATTATAACTGAATATATCACGACGAGGGAGATTAAAAAGGGGCGTTGTTGTTGGTTGTTGTTGTGAGCGAATAAGGACCCACTCCCGAGGCCTTGAGCAGTGTTTATCGATGTAATAGTTTCTTGCCGTAGTGCAGATCCGGTACGTTGTCCGGTACCAAGCACTATTAAGGTACTAGCCGACCATTGGTATGACCACTTCTAGGCCATCGCCTTAAGATCAGTTTTTACGTTTTATAATTGTTTTTTTAATTTTGTGTGTACAAGTTAAGCATTAACATATAACTGTAGTGTTTTGCATAGTTAACCATAACATACCAGATAGAAAGATGTAACACTGGCGCCATCCGCAAAAAGCTCTACTAACGTCTCCATGGTCATGGTTTATGGAGAAGCGCATATCATTAAAAGAGGACAATGTAGACCCAAAACAAAAACGATACTCATTTTGAGGCATAGGACGTTTTTCCTAATGTTCATAGCGGACAGTCATCCCACTCTTCGTTTGCTTTGATGAGCGCTTTACGGCCAAGAAATGAGAAGCGAAGTTAAATTTTGCCTTTCCCATCCATGCGTTTCGACCTATAGATACTGCGGTTTAGGAAAATTAAAATGTACTCAATAAAATTTTTCATTTAATATAATTTAAAATCAAACACAGTAAGGACAGCTAGTTCGGTGTAACAAAACATTATACACTCCGCTGAGGCTTTGGAGATAGAAATAGGAAAATCACCATGTAGAAAATTAACCGTAGAGTAACGCCTGGAATGTGTTGGTTATGACAAGGGTATGACATGGAAGTGCAATAAGAATATTTTAAAAGGGAGTGGACATATTTCTAGAGTGAATGCTTTTCCGAGACATCGCCATAAGGTGGACCGGGGTGACTCTAGATAGTGTATTGTACGATAAGGGGAGTATCAAATGAAGGTGTTATGAGTATTTTAAAAGGGAGTAGCCCTTAGTTGTATATGTGAAAGTGTTTTCGAGATATCGACCACACTGTGGACCAAGGTGACCCAGAACGTCATCTGTCGGGATATCGCTAATTTATTTCTATACATCTGTATACCACCGAACAGTCATTCCTGCCATGATTCCAAGGCTTTGGATTCCGCCCTGCAGAACTTTTTTCATTTTCCCATTCTACTTAATATGGTGATCTGTCACACCCATTTTACAAAGTGTGTTTTTCTAAAGTTCTATTTTGCGTCAAAAACCAAAACCCAACCAATCCATCACCATTTTTCATCCCGTTTTTCGTATTTGGTATAGAATTATGCATTTTTTTCATTTTTCGAATGTTCGATATCAAAAAGTGGCCTGGTCATAGTCGGATTTCGCACCATTTTTAATACCAGATAAAGTGAGTTCAGATAGTACGTGATCGAGTTTAGTAACGGCGGAACGGAAGGACAGACGGTCGACTGTGTATAACAACTGGGTGTGGCTTTAACCGATGATCGCCCATTTCACAGAAACTGTTATCGTCACAGAAGCTATGCCGCTACCAAATTTTACAAGGATTGGTAAATTTTTGTTCGACTTATGGCATTAAAAGTATTCTAGACAAATTAAATGAAAAGGCGGAGCCACGCCACATTTCGAAATTTTCTTTTATTTTTGTATCTTGTTGCACCATATCATTAACTGGAGTTGAATGTTGGACACTAATTTACTTTTATACTGTAAAGATATTAAATTTTTTTGTTAAAATTTGACTTAACTAAAGTAGCGTGTTCTTCATCATCGATCTTGCCTAATTTTTATTTAGCACATATATAGTAATAGTAGTTACGTTCCTGCTAAATTTCATCACGATATCTTCAACGACTGCAAATACAGCTTGCAAAACTTTTAAATTACCTCCTTTTAAAAGTAGGCGGTGCCACCCACATTGTCCAAATATATTAGTTTTCTATTCTGCGTCATAAGGTCACACCCACCTACCAAGTTTTCATCGCTTATGGGTAATGAATTATCGCATTTTTTCGGTTTTCCGAAATTTTCGATATCGAAAAAGTGGGCGTGGTATAGTCCCGATATCGTTAATTTTAAATAGCGATGGAGATGAGTGCCCAGGAACCTGCATACCAAATTTCATCAAGATACCTCAAAATTTACTCAGTTACACCGTGTATTAACCGGACAGACGAACGGACGCGACATGCGTCTAAATGAAATTTCTTTATTTCGCCCAGCATCATTTTTGATATATGCCGCGTACGGAGTAACTGTTATCGCGCAAACAAAATGAATATACTCTGTGAGCCTGTCTGCTTCAGCCTCTGAGTATAATTAAAACCGACTCCTGAGGAAGAATGAGTGCCTTTGAGACACGCGTTGCGGGAAGGTGCAAAGCAAAAATTTTACTTTGCCTTTTCATTTCTCGGCCGTATTTTAAAGCTCCATCTATTCCTATGTTTGGAGGAGAAAAAGTGTTACTGTTATGATACGGAAAAATAACTTTTTGGTGTGTTCATTTATTACTCTATAGAGAAAACCTTAGCAAAATTAGGCTAGCTTTACGACCGCAAGTAACTCTTTAATTGCTTCTCTCCAAGTAAAATATCGCACTTCTTTATGAATGTTTTAAATGAGCTCACACTTTTGTTTGATATATTAGAGAAAAGCTCATTAACAAAACTAGTTAAATAAATATAAGCTACAGACTAGTTCATAAAAAATAAAATATGTAACAAACTTACACACAATGATGCTCGTAATAAAAATCGAGCGCTTCAGTCATAAAGTCAAATTTCCCTGAAACAGTTGGGTGATGGTAAGATTACGCAGAAATTTAATTAAATAACCTCAGGGATAGGCATCCATTATAGTGTTCTGTTTAAGTTCCATGTATCTTTCACTCATCCAACAACCTTCTCTCGCTCCGATTACAAATAGAATTTTTTATTCAATTATAAAATAATAATCCATGACATGTGAATTGTCATGTGTAAATAAGCCAATTCGTATTAAAAAGCAAAAAGGCGATAGATGATACGTGAAAGATAAGCGATTACTAAGCAGAGCAATCAAAGAAAAAGTTGTAAAACATTTATCGGGATGTAAGAATGCGTGTGTTGCCAGCACAAAGTGGGTATTTATAAAGGTAAGTTTACTAGTTGTCACATTTCCCAATGAGTGGGACTATTGACTTGGTCGCAGCGCTCGATATGTGATCATCTGCTTACAGTTCCAAATCGATTCACGGATGGTGATTCACTGAAAATATCAGCTCCAATGTCCCAAATCTCGACTATGGACCCCCTTAGCCTAGGCAGACAAGAACGCATAGCCGTTGAGAAGCTGCAGGTAGCCAAAACAAACACAACGAAGAGGTCGTGCTATTTCAAATTTGCATTTGCATATGCTTATATGAAGTAGGTTAAAATAGCATAGATGGTCTACAAGGCGAGACATTAACTATAACATGTTACCAATCAGTTAAGCAACTATTTACACCATCCTCATATTAAGTTTTGCTGCCGAAAAAACAACACAACTACCATCGCCACTACACGACTCTCTGTAACGTAGAAAGCTGAATAAGTTTATTTTTAAACGGCTGAAGTGTGGCATGGCGAAAGATCTTAAGGGCAATGCCACAACGGCATAGTCCCTTAGCGCAAAACCCAGAAAATGCTTTGAACCGATATATGCCGACTGAGGAATCAGTTATCAGCTTTTGCAATTTAAACACGCATATCAGTGATAGTATAATTGTTAATTGTGAAGTACTACTCCCAAGTAGTCTAATTAAAAGGACAAATTTTTGCAATACTGACTAATTGCAGTATTCATTAGTTCAGCGATCGAACGTAGCAGACAGAGCTTGCAAAAAATATCGGGAAAATCCCCAAATTCGTACCATATGAATACATGAATACTTATAAACAAACGCTACACTTTATAAAAAAGCACAAACAGCCATTTTCAGTATTTACTTACTTACTTACAACAAAATCTCATTGCTTAGAATCTGATAGACTTCATATATGTTCTCAAATAAGTTGTATCGATGAAGTTCTCTACTTATGTACACAAGTTTGCTGACTTCGTTCGCGAGTACAAATAACATGAATTTCCCAAACAATAGCGTCGTTTCATGTATAGTACAGTACATAATCGCTAGAACAGAATATGTAACATATGTACATACAACATATCTACAAATTTTAAAAAATAGTAAACTAGAGGAATGTCTCGTAATATGATAAATTGAAAATATGCTTCATTAAATAGATAAAAAATTGTAATGAATAGAATTGAAATAGTACAAGTAAGGGTGTCTAAGTTTGGGTGATAACTGAACATTATATACTCAGCGTGAGTTTCAATTGTATAGTTCATTTCAGATAAATAAAAATAAATAAAAGAAATAAAATGTAAGGCGCGATAACCTCCGAAGAGATCTAAGGCCGAGCTTTTCCTTGCCAATTTGCGTCGTGCTCCTCTTGATTTTCCTTTGATGATGAGTTTTCACTGAGAGCTTTTCATGGCAGAAATACACCCGGAGCGCTTGCCAAACACTGCAAGGGCGACCCCCGCATAGAAAATTTTCTTCTAATTTAAAAACCTTATTTCTAAAAAAGTTTGATGTTGCTTTGCCGGGAGTGCGAACCGAGGGCATACGGTTGTGGTAGGCGGAGCACGTACCATACACACCACGGTGGCGCCTTCAGATAAATTACTTTTTCGATATTTGTTAGAAGGGATTTATTTTTTTGAGGCTTTAGGAATGTTGTTTCGCTGAGATATAGCTTATTGTGCGAATATTAGCATCACTATGCTGTAGCAAATAATCCACAACAACAAAAACAGCAAGCAGCCACACTTATGTACATGGCAACGAAGAATATTCCATACACATTACCAGCAGCTTGAAGCAGAGAGATATTTGACATACATATATGTAGCCGGCAGCTAAGAGCAGAAGTTGTTGCTCAGACATGCACAGGCATATGGCTAGAAGAAAATATAAACTACAGATATACAGGTATATAGCTAAATAAGCAAGCATGAGATACACACTAGTTCTGGAGTCATGTACGTGAAAACGTCTAGACCTTAAGGAAATAAGCGAACGAGGTAACGAGAGTATCAAGAGCAGCACAGCTGCGAATCAGTAATCAGTTTGATTTAAACACGCTGTTAGTGAGTATAATTGTAATTGTGATGTACTACTCCTAAGTAGTCTAAATAAAGTAAATTTGATGATATTGGAGTTATTTATCGGACAGTTCTGCGATTCAATGTGAACAGGAGGTGTATAATTATCAGAATACCCAAATCTCCTTACGATATTAGTCTATTCTACGGCCCTTTTAAACACACTTTGTATATAAAAGTGGGATGTGGTTTTTTAAAAAATCTCGTCCATCTTTTAAGAGAAATGTTTCCTGCTATACGGAATATGTGCATCCATCCATCCATCCGTAATTTTTCTCCACGAAGTTTTGCTCCCGGAAACATAGAAAATTCTTGGCCAAAAAACATGCGTGCCACGCCCATTTTCGAAAAAATTGCATTTTTTGCTTTTCTTGTTATAACTCTGCTTGGAAAAATGAAACACCATTGATATATATATAGCTCTTTTTGCAAAGATATAGCTTATTTTATTCATTCAGAACCCTTTTGAAATCTTTTATATAAAAGTGGGCGTGGTTCTTAACCGATTTCGTTTATTTTTCTTCGAAGCATTTCTTATAGTGGAGGCAAGCTCTCTGCCAAATTGTTGTGATAGTGTTAACGGTTTGATGGCGGTGATTTATGATCATAATATTTTTAAAATTGATTTTATCACAAGTGGGCGGTGCTACGCCCATGTTCCAATTTTTATCACGAGTCTTAATATCAGTCCACACATAAAATTTTAACATTGTAGGTCTATTATTACTAAATAATCAGGTTTTTGTGTTTTACAAAATGATACATATGTAAAAAGTGGGCGTGGTTATCATCCGATTCGTTCATTTTAAAGAGAGATGGAGATGAAACTAAGAAAACACAACATACCAAATTTCAATAAGGTATCTCAATATTTACTCAAGTTCGTGTGCACAGACAGACGGTGGTCGGACGGATGGACGGACGGACCCGCTTAAATCATACTTTTTTCATCCTGCACATTTTGATATATGGAATCTGTGTGCAAAGCACGCTGAGTATCAAAAAGCTCAAAAGCTAAAGAAAACTAAATATGCTTGTAAATAAATTAAATGCGCGAAGTTGCAAACAAGAAAACAACAGACGAACGAGATACAACAAGACCGGCCTGGTAGCTAGAGTGCAAAAATACATTTGAGACTTAGACAGCAAATATTTACAATACAATATATGTAGTGCATTTAAGTTAATTGGGAATAAAGAGAAACAAACACATAAGTGATTTGTGAAGTAATACTCAAAAGGAAACCCCAACAAAGGTTCTAATAGTAGAAACAAATACGTAAGTACCAAGTACTCGTGAAGCTCGATGGTGAAACATTAGCATATCGATACTTGTGATATTCATACCTATAAATATAAAAAATAAATGTAAGGCGCGATAACCTACGAAGAGATCTAAGGCCGAGCTTCTCTTCCAATTTGGCGTCGTGCCTCCTCTTGCATTTTCCCTACAAATTGGCCGGACGGGACCTACATGTTTTATGCCGACTCCGAACGCATCTGCAAGGCAGATGAGTTTCACTGAGAGCAGCTTTTCATGGCAGAAATACACCCGGAATGCGCTTGCCAAACACTAACGAGGGGCGACCGCTTAGAAAAATTTTCTTCTAATTTAAAAACCTTATTTCTAAAATTTTGATGTCGCTTTGCCCGAGGGTGTGAACCTGGGGCATACGGTGTGGTAGGCGGAGCACGCTACCATCACACCACGGTGGCCGCCGCCTATACCTTATACTTGTAATGCTCTTATGGCTATACTTTTTGACATCGAGTACTTCGACCGCAGTATAGCCCCCAGTGGGTTAGGGGGCTTAGAAATGTACCCGCTGCAGGTATGCCTGTTATAAAAAGGCGACTAAAATACCAAAATTGCTTTCATAGGAGATGTGTAGCGTATGAATGCTATTCAAGGTGTGCCCAGTCGCAATTTATAGCTTATCCAACCCAATTGTCAACCACACCTACCCTTGGCGAATCTGTGTCTTTAGCAGCGCCGAGGCTCTAGCCGATCCCAATTTCCTTATAGATCTAGGTGGAGTGGGGAGGACGGAAATGGTCTAGAAGGTTTCATGGTGGTCTTATTAAATCGTTACCGAGATGGTCAGGCTACTAGTGCTTGTTACCGAGAACGTACGTGATCTCGCATCCTGCAAAGGACCACGAACATCGATAACACTACACAGACCATTCAGGGAGTGTCCTACTACGCTACAACAACAACAACCCTAGAATCGTATCGAACATTTCGGTAAAAACGTGGCTGTATACATGCACTAATATTGACCAAATAGAATGCTCTATATGCTTGCCCATTTCTAATTTGTGAAGTGCAGTCTTGCAGCACAAAGTTTGTGGAACGTAATGCATTATTGATCCGCACATTTGTCATGTCAATTTAGTATCGATACTTTGAGTACCGAGTTTTTTTGATTGGATACTATCGCATACCCGATACTTGTAGAGCGATATTTGATATGAGTACCCAATCGATACTATGCATTCCACATCATGTCCCTAGTAAACATGCAGGTTCACCTTTAGAAAACTAGTATTGTAAGTTAACTAGAGCACGCTCAGGGTTGAAGTTAATCCGAAACAGAGTCAAACTTAGCAGGAAAAAAATCATTTCGGCCTATTTGACATCTTCCTCTGCTTCTTATCTGTAACAATCGATTATTAACAGGTTGTATCGTGTGCGAAACTACCGTTCGAGTTATCGGTTTGTTATCGGCTTGTTTTCGCCGAGTCATTTGCTTTTTATCGTCTTGTTGCCGACGGGTTACAGATCTGTCATCGATTTTATATATACGTTTTATTGGTATCTGTTAACGATAAGTTGTCGATAAAAATCAATAGCACTCCGTAACAAAATGTAAAACTACCATAACAAATCGATATTTTTCGATGGTATCGATAACTTGTCGATAAATGCACAAAAGTTATACGATAATAAATCGATGCATTTCAGATGAAGAGCTGATAAATCGACGATAAAAGCCCTGAAGCTGCTCGTGGACTTCCCAAGTAGTTTAGGCAGGGATGTAAGTGTCGAAGATCATGTGTGGGTCTTTACACCTTACACTAGCAAAGTTATTCCTATCATTAATAAGATAACTATAGACTCACGACGAGTATACTGACTGCGACACCGCCATCTGCCGTCACATACCTTTGAGTTAGGCTTGGTCAGTGACAGCAGATGTAGAAAGTGTGGGTTTCGAGGTGGAAAAGATCGAGCAGGTTTTTGCTCATGCCCTGCGCTCTTGCCAGGCTAAGACTCCAGTTAATAGAATGTGGATACAGCTGTCAAATCTAGAAGCAGCAAGTGGCTAGTTCCTTGAATGCTTCTATTATTTGCCAAGAGACGGCGTTATTTATAACATATGTCATGGATTTCATGGACTTTTCAGTTTGGTTGTTCTGGTAACACTACGGACTCATTCTGTCTATGTGAGGTCCTCATGGAACGTTTCTGTTCAACTTACCTACATGCTCCATAGCAGGTATTTTTAATATATCCTTAGAAGATTGCTTTGTCATGTGTGTTTTGATCTTGATGAGGTATTATAATAAATAATATGCAATTTTTACAAAAACAACAATAGCAATATAAAAATTACAAGAACACGTCACTGCCTAACCAGCCCTAAGTTGACATAAAGGTAGTTAATAATCAAAAAAAAACAATATTTACATTAATAATAACAACTGCTTGATCTTTTTTGTATCATAGTAGACAAATAAAATTAACAATCAAAGATCAGCGAGCAACAAAAAATAGCAACAAGAAAAGTAGATACCTATGATAGACTCTCACCGAATGAAGTAAGCAGAGTTGTAACTGATCGGGTAGGTGATAGAACGTACAAATATGACGAATATACATACATACTAAGTATACATATGGATGTGTATTAAGGTGGCTCGTTCAAAAGAATTTGCAATTTTTCATCCGAATGGAAAAGTTGATATAAAATTTCACAGACCGACATTAAATTCCCCTGAAAATTTTTCTTAAGGACATCACCGATAGATTTATCTTTATACCCCATAAAATAATACAATATAAAATAAAAATATTCTTATAAAAACTGTTTCTGTTTGTTCGCTGTGGAAGCAAACGAACAAACACACTCAGCGAAAGCATTATACCAACATCATATTCCTAGTTAGATCAAATGGTGAAAACGGGCACTATTGCTACCGTACCTAAATTAGTATCGCTGTAGACATTACCATATTATTAGATCTCTGCGTTTATAATGAACTCTAAGTATAAACATGACCTGTACTCTCTACTCGTATCTCGCCGTAGCGCCGTTGCGTGTGCTTGGTTGTTCACAAGTGCTTTCTTCACTAGCTCTTCTCCATTAATCTATTTCGAGTTTTATGAATGTTAATTTTATATGTTGTAATACTTGTGTACCCTCGGCGCCTGCGTAACATGTTTGTTGTTACAAAAACAAAATATTAAAAAAAATCAAAACGCTACAGGAAAAGGTGGGTGGGGTTGGAAAGTGGAAGCTAGTAGCAACAACAACAATTTGAAGTAAACAGGTAAAAAAAACAAAAACAATTGTTATAATAGAGAACAAGTTAAGCTACACAGTCGACGAAACAAAAACTTGTAGAAAGGTCGTGAAAGAACACTTCACAACTCATAAACGATGATAAGTGAAAAAGCCGATAAAATCAATTGAGAAAATGGAAAATCATGCAATGCGTTGAAATAAACAATCGAAGTGCAGGCAGCTGAAAATAGTCAAAGAACAAAAAAGAAAACAAAAGACGATAATAGTTCAGCTGATATGTTGTTGTTGTGTTAACGATAAAGATACTCCCCGTAGGTTTTTGAGAGTGTTGTCGATGTTTATTACGTTCCAGTAACAAGCACCGTTAAGCTACTAGCACCACAATTTCGGGAAAGATTGATATGACCACATGAAAACTCGAGGCCATCCCCCTCACTCAGGCAATCGACACTCACATATAACGGAAAGCTAGCCGACCATTAGTTGCAATGAAAAAAGCCTAGCAACAAAGCTCATCACTGTTAAGCGTGTGCAATGAGCTTGTCTACTTTCTGCCCAATCAAGTCACCAGGATCAGATGGGGTTGTACTAGTACGTTACAGCTGATAATTAACCACATAGCCCGAGCCTCATCCACCTACATTGAACAGTGAACAGGTTATGTTAGTATTCATACTAAGTCAGGGCAACCCGAGCACTGCTCTCGTCCTAAACAAACTCCTTCTGTCTAGGGATCAATTTGCCTGTAGTTAGGGAAACCCATGGAGACGGCTATTCATAGCGACACAGAAAAATTGAAGGCTTTGGAGTCTAAAATAAAGCAGTTGTGCTTTTATTGACATCTCAGGGGCTTCGAAAAACAACACATACATCTATCGAAAAGATATGATAGCAATGATATTTCTTGAGCTGGAGGGACAACTGAGTAAATTGTGAACACGAGGTGATACTCTCAAGAGGGTGAACTCTGTCATCTCTGTGGACCCTAGTCATAGATGACCTACTTCATCCAATGGATTTGACACTCAAGGGCATGCAGATGACCAAAGGACTGTTTATCAATCCTAACAAAAACTATCCTAGTGCCTTTACCCGGCGAAGAAACTATTCATGCCAGAACCATCCCTGGCTGGCACACAAAATCCGATTTAAAGGAAGAAAAATACTTAGGGGTACACTAGACACAGCCCTGAGGTGGAATGCTCATATAGATACTACCTTAAACAAAGCAACAGAGTTTCTTCGCCTGCACTCGATTCTATGGGCAAAACATGTGGACTAACTCCCAAAATGGTATAGTATACTTAATAGGTATACTTAATACTGTTGTCACAAGGACGAGGTTTCTTTAGAACGGTGTCCTGAGCATCAGGCACATGAAGGTAATGAAGAGGAATACTACCTAGCCAAGCTGAGTGCTATAGCAGCATTCTATGGGTCAGAGCACTCTGTGGACTCACACAGGCACACTTGTAATCATAAGTCGCTTCTGTGAGCTGGAGTATGAAACGCTGGTTCACATTAACTGGGTGTGCGACGCGCTGGCAAGGCAGAGACTCTCCCATCTTGCTGACTTCTTATGCCTTCTTATATGGAGTACAAAGCCTGAAGAGATACTAAGTAGGGTTTCAACGGGTTGATGAGACGTAAGTCAAAGGTTCCGCAACCCAGTTGTCAACCTCACCTGGTGCGAGGCAAATCCTTTTACAAATATGCATGTATCATACACATATTTAACAGGCGAGGCTCCGGTGACCCCTAGTTTCTCATGAAACGTTGGTAGGGGGCGGGATGAGCCAGAACATTGATGCGGTCATATTAAATCGTTATCGCGATAGTCGGGGTAGTACCTTAATGGTGCGTGTAACCGAACGTTTCGGATCTATATCCGGCAAAGGACCATAAACATCAATAACACTCTCCAAAACCTTGGGGAAGTCTTTTTATCACTACAAGAACAAAACAACAGGTACATAAATACATTAAAGCCTTCACATACAGTTGTTGGCTGAAAGGTCAAGCACAACAGATGTATAAATAAAGGTCGCAGTGCATCGAGGCGAATCTTAGAGTAGTCGTTTGGCTTAGATCATTACTCATCTTTATATTCCAATCACGATATGTATCTCCTTTTCTCAAGAATGCTCCACACTCGTCATATTCATTTAATGTATTCCATTAATCATAGATGGTTTTTGGAGATATGCAGTTAAAGCATCAAATTTTTTATGCTGATTTAATAACATTTTATGATATTTTTATTTATTTTGATGGAAAAACTTTAAATATTTCGTGGCTTTATCTACAACAATATATAAGTACATCAGTGCTTGCATTTGTAAATATTTATGGCTTGCGTCGTTTCTTATTTGATGTTCATCGTTGGATTTTTGTGTACATTCTTCCGATTAACTCCTCAACTGTGAAGCACGAGGCCGAAGTAGTTGTAAGTTTTTTGTTACATGCTACATATGACGTTAAGTAAAAAATAAAAATATATATAAGCTGCGACATATATAAGTCCGTGGAGATTTAGGCCGAGCTTCTCTTCCAATTGGATTTGTGCGACTTTATTTTCTTACAAATGGCGGGACAGAGCCTACATTTCTATGCCGACTCCAAATGGCATCTACAAAGCGGAGATACTTTTCAAGATAGAAATACACACGGAATATTTGCAAACAACTGCCGAGGAGATACGCTTCTTAGGGACACGTGTGCTAAAGTATTTCATGTTGCTCTTACCGGAATTTGAACAGAGGATATTCGTTGTGGTAATCGAGTATGCTGACGCCTCACCATAACGGTACAACGTCAAGTTCTTAAGCCTATTAATAAAAAATTCAACAAGTTCTAGTAGAACGATTTCCTTAAAGTGTTTTTATACCTTTCGTGAAAATGAAATGGTATATTAATTTGTCACGAATCTCAAAACTGTGTGTCCTTAAAGAAAATAGATAGACCATCAATAAGTATACTGAAATGATCAGGATGAAGAGCTGAGTTCATTAGCCATGTTCGTCTGTCCGTCTGTCTGTTTTGTATGTAGACTAGTCCCCTCAATTTTTAAGATATCTTCATAAAATTGGTGAGCGGGTATATTTAGGTGTACCATTAGACGTTTGTCTGGAACCGGCCGAACCGGACCACTATAGCATATATCCGACATGCACATAAAAAACTGCAACAATTCAAAAACACTTCGAAATTCCTTATTCTTTTTCACTACTTTTTTCGAATTATTCCCGAGGCATCAAAAGTTGCTGCGTGTGATGCAACATGTTGCTAAAGATTTCTCGACATTTTCACTTCTGGGGTAAAAAAGACCATTAAAGGATTATTCCTGGAGTGTTGAAGTTAAGTATGAAGTTCTAAGCTTCTTGCTCCCTGTATGAATATATTTCTATGACACAAAGTTGTTACGGTCCTAGATTTTCTACAACTTCAGCAAGACTCCTTGTCACGTCCTAATCTTTAGGTGGCAAATATGTATAAAGTTCGGCTAGAAGAATACCGTAACTATGTTGCGAGGAGTTCTATTATTGTTGTATATGTAATTATTTAAGTAAATGTCCATTTAGCCTCTCGCATTCAACTTCAGTACCTAAACAAAATTTAGATAGTATGTAAGTAAATTTTGCGACCAACATTGGGCTTGCTAATGGAGTTTGGACTATTAATTGGACAATGAAATAGATATATTAGTAGATAACAATATTTCTGTTCTTGTGTGAATATTTTCGTTGGGTTAGGTACTACGGAATTACAGCAATACCGACTGCTAAGTAGAATCTCATCATACTTCGGCTGTCTTCCCTAAAATGTCTATCTCAGCAATCTTTTGAAAAACAACCTCTCTTAAAACAACATCCTATTTTAGAACTCAGTGAAGAATGTCTATCTTAGAAGTCATTGCAAAACACCCTGTCTTAGCATATATTGAATTCATATTAAACTGAGAAAGCACGCTTATAAAAACCAATTCTCATAAAGAGCGTTCTTCAACCAATTTCTGAGATGGAGTGGTTAAGTTAAGAGGACTGGCCGTGAAGTTATATTCCAGTCCGGCACTTAGGCTACTAATGGCGACATGTGATGTCCTAAGAGGTAAGTAGCACTTACTGTAACAGCTACTGCGTATTGGAACTACTTTGTGGTATCAATAAATTTAATTATCGTACTTATTTTTAGTGCGGAAACTTCCACCAGATCATTTAAAAACGATTGATCCAGAGCAACTAACCTCTTTCTACTTAGTGCCGAATAATGGCAAAGAAAAATGCTGTACATTTTCCTACTCCCTAATTCGATGCCCAGCTAGCGGCGTGCGTACCTCTTTACATTGACAAGTAAGGACAAACAAGGTCAAACGACTAGAATTACTGACTTTTACCTGCTCAGTCAGCCACACAAATCGATCAGTAAAAACCACCCCTGTTCTGAATGAACACACACAGCACACACACATAAATATGCAAGAAGACCAACGACAACAACAGATAAGAACTAAAGTCGACACTGATGATGGCACAACGCCGTAACCGGTTTGTCTCGCACCAATTTGATAGGGATGACGGAAAATCGTTCAGTATACGTCATTATCCACCCTGCGGAAAATCAACAAAACAAAATAAAGCAAGTAAGGAACTTACCAGGGACGAAAGCCCTAACTTATTCAGGGTCAAAATAGTATTAGTACGTCCTTTATCGGATGTATGATAAACCCAAATCGATGATCGCATGTAGAAAGCGCTGACTAGTGCATATAAGCCCAGCTTATTGTGTTCGTGCTTGTGTCGCACGGAGATGGAAAGAGGAGAAAGATGGAGTGTACTTTGAATACGTTTCTGAGATAAAGCTAGGCTTTTCTTTAAACAAGCTCAGAGACAGACTTTTTCAAACTGGCAGCTGATCTAGAGTGATATTCTACTCAGTCGTCGATAACATCAGTGGCTTATAGGATATCTCCACACGTTTGAGTGTGGAAAGGGAGAACTTTTTAAGACCAATTAAGCGGCCTAAACGATCGTGGACTGCTAGTAGGACGAACGAGAACATTTGGTTCTATAATTCAGGTGTCATTTGATCATTAAGTTTGATGGACGGTACCGTGAAGTATACTCACAACATAAACAGAAAACTCTGCGGAAACTTTTGTTGACAGCCCAATATATGCACATAAGCATGAACAAAGTAGCATTCCCCTCTACTACACAGTTAGTTTACGGGTCTCGCAAAAATTATTAATTACTTTCATGTGAATGTTATTTGCAACGTGTTTGCTTGGACTGCGTGTTTGCTAAGTTTGTTTGTCTTATGCACCGAATAAAAATAATAAATGAAAGAGAATACATAAATATATAAAAATATACAAACAATGTCTGCAGATACATATAAATAAAACAATAAGCAGGGATTTTAAAAAAGAAACGCCAAGAAAAAATATACACTCATATGTCGGAGCAGTGTTCGAGAGTCAAAGTCCACAACGGGTTAATTAAGTATTTTTATTTGATTTTTTGCGTGATACTCTTAGTTTTGTTTATGCCCTGACTTACATATAGACTTGTAAACATATGTACTTATAAACATAGGTTTCTACATACATATCTGTAAATGATTAAAAGTCAACTCTGCCATTTTAAATTGCTGTTTGTTAAATTTAAAATCATTGCGTACTGCTGTTTGGCCGACTTTTGCGCATGCGCATGTGAATAATGGTTTAGGTGCCAGTTTTTCTTTCAGTTATATTGCATGAGTTGTATTTTTGATAGCTCCTAATATTTCTATGTAAAGTTCTTAAAGTTGTCATTTTAGGACATTTTTAATGTGTATTTACTTTTTAGGTTACTCTCACTTATAGTTGCTTAGATGTTATTTTCTCTAATTTCCTAGCACCCTGCTCCTGCGTCGAGGCTGGATATGACACTTTGTGTATTATTTTGTTATTAGCCGATATATGAAAAACTTAACAGAAGTTACAGCGCGTTTGCGCTTTATAAAAAAGAGCTCGGAATCTAGTGGAAAAATCAGAGCCTTTCATTCCTGTCCAATATAACTCTCCTCCTAAAAATTTTTTTTAACTTGAATGAAACAAGTGCAAGTGGGGTGCACACAAGGACATGTAGTTCATCTTGTACTAAGATGTACTTATGCTTAGGCAGTTTGAAATAGGAACTGTCAAAACTTGCGGCATATGCAGATGACGGCAGATGGCCTACAACAACAATCAGCTCTCTGATGATACAGGTACTACGGATGTACATCCTGGGCTTTGGAGTTACCCGCAATCGCGGCAAAAACCGATTTAGTATTATTTATTAGGAAGTAAAAGGTTTCTATTAGGACAAAGCCTACACTCGAAGGGGTAACCCTACAGACATAGCACAATTATCTAGGAGTTATACTTGATAGTAAGTTGTCGTGGACTACATGTGGAAAAAGAGCGAAGAAAGCTTCCGCTGCACTATATACATGCAAGAGATCCATAGATGTTCGTCGGCAAGGTTTAAGAAATAACAAAGCATTTGATTAAAATAACTGAATAAGAAAATAGCTGTCTATGCTCTGTGTATGTCAGCTGATAATTGAAGCCTCTTTTAGATGACAGCACTGCATGTGCGAAAAAAATTCACCATTTTTTCCAAAAATCATTCGAAGAAATAAAATATAATTTAAATATTCGTGTTCAAAATTAAAAAGTTATGCCTACATAAGTATTTACATATGTCCTACTTAAACTAATTTTCTAATTGTTTTTCTTTTCAGGTAAGTTCAAATGTATTTCTTATACGAGTATTTAATATGCAAACCAGAGATTGTAAGTATATGTTTATCCATATATAAATAAGCAAGTTGAACATTTTGCGCTCCTTTTAGGACCAAACCATAACTCTAGCGTATAACATTGTGTATGTGTCGATAGTTCTTCTCAGAAAAAGTGCAGCCCATTAAAAAGTTTGGAGACGTTAATATAGCGCCAAAAAATTAACCGAAAAATGACGCGGGAGTCAAATATGCGTAAATGTGTAATTTTCTTTGCTAATATGCAAAGTGTTTACAAAAATAAACTTTGTAATTTTTCTTTAATATCAATAATAAAATAAAAAATAATTAATTAAAATAAAATAAAATAAAATAGAATAAAATAAAATAAAACAAAAGAGAATGAAACAAATTATTAAAAAAATAATAAAGTTAAACAGAATAAATAATAAAATAAAAGTAAATAAAATAAAACAAGTAAATAAAGTAAGATAAATAAACAAATAATACTAAATAAAATAAGATAATAAAATAAAATAAAATGAATGAATTACAAAGTTAAATAATAAAAAATAAAATAAATAAAATAAAATAAAAGAGAATGAAAAAAATAAAGCTAAAAAAAATAAAAA